>APFE031007870.1:53641-174761 GCA_000404065.3 Pinus taeda | reverse complement strand
AAGTTTTTAAGATAGCTTATCCGTGCAACTGATTAACTGAAAAGTAAATAAATTGTTATGCGTATTCATGGTTCCTTGACACTTCATGCGGCTGCGTGGAGGAGTTAGTGGTTCTGTCGTCATGGGTAATGAATCCCATGTTGGATCATGTCCCCTGCCATCTGTAGAACGTGGACAAATCACCGTTTAAGATGACGTGACCTAGCAGCTCACAATCACCGTTAAACTGCCTTGAGTTGACCGTGACTTGCCCAGCTTTGACCATGGATAAAGATGATGTGGATGGCTGGAAAAATGGGACAGGAACCTCGAGCACGTTGACACCTAAGTGCCCATGTGGCTCATCTGGAAAACCGACACGTGGAACATTGCGTTTAACAAAAAGGCTGCAGGATCTTCAGATAGCTGCAGGATCTTCAGATAGCTGCAAGATCATCAGATAGTTGCGGGATTCCTGCAAGTAAGTCAAAATCTAAACAAATAGTCATCCATTAGCAAAACTTACTTAATCATGCTTAATAACACCTAATGTAATGATCTGGGTGGTTTTATGGTGAAAATGAGGCAAAAGATAAGGAAAGATAAGGAATGATTGAGGAAAATGGTAGATAAGTAGGTGTAGATTAGAGGCTCTACACTTCTTTCCTTACACTTTATACCAACCCCCTAATGATGCATTTATAGGTATTACTGCCAACACTATCACATTCACCATCAGGAGCTATTATATATCAAAATCAAAACTTTCTTACACATGTGCACTTTTTTTCATTCCTGTCCCATTATCTTAAAGTGTCAGTGTGCCTTTTACATAAGGATCATGATTTGTCTCTATATTTTGCAATTCCTACATATGTTTTTATTTTGAAACTGTATTTTGGTTGTTTATATCATATTTAGAGTGGAAGTATTCCTTGATCTCATCTTCGTCATCCTCTAAGAAAATGGTTTCATATGGTTGCTTGCTTTTGGTTTACAAACCTAGCCCTTCTTATTTTTTGGAAGCATTTTTTATCTGTAGGGGTGAATCTTGCAGATGCCCTATTTAAAAACATGAACGACATCTAAAGGTTGTGTTTTCATAATCTAAAGTCTAGATCCATTGGAAATATCCATGATTCAACAAAATACAATATGGTAGACCTTTACTAATATCTATTTCCACACATAGATGAGCAAAGATAAACAATCCTTTTTGTAATTGTTCATTATCCATCTTTATGAAATTCACAAGAGATTTTCAAATGTCCTCAATGACCTTTTGATGCCAAAAAGGAAGAGGGATATGTGACAACCTAACCCAAATTGACACTTTTATTGCAACCATGTTAGAGGGATCAAATTCCAGAAACCATGGAGCGAGGAACAACTTTCCTCTTCCCCAAAACCAGGGCCCATCCACCATGCATTTGACATAATCTTCTTGGGAATTTAATTATGCAATTGTAATAGTCCCGGTTAAAACTCCATGTAATAAAGTTAGTAAAAGAAAAATAAGATCAAGGTCATGGGACATGTATTCCAAGCTAAATGTTGGGAAAAAACATAGCGATGGGGATCACTTGTGATTAATTAATGGCTATGGAAATTGGCAATGACAATGACAAAAGCAAAGAGCCACTAATTGGCATTTACTTATCAAATAAAGGAAAATAGGAGAAAAGGAAGGTGAAATGTCACATAATTGCATTAGAAGAATATTGAAGGAAAAATGAAGCAAAATGAAGAAAATAGAGGCCTCAGCGATAAAAGGCTTATGAGGATGAGTTAACAACCTTTTTTTTTCTTCAGTTTTAGCTTGGACCTCTATTCTATTCTCTCTCTCTCTCATACCCCTACAAACTTGAATTTCTTGGAGCATAGTGGCATACTTTGGATTTAGAGAAAGAAGGCAAAAGAAAAGCAGGAAAGCATAAGGGGACAATGGGATCAACGGCTACAACGAGATTGCTTTGTAGGTATCGAGTTGCATATATTATTTCCTTGCTAGTTTTGACATGTATGGTATATGCATGTGTTTATTTGGTTATGGTTTGTCATTGGCATGGAGAATTGTCTGGATTGATAGTGGTTTTGCCTAGCCTTTCTATTTCCTAGACAGTCATGGTGTTGTGGGTTTCCCACTTGATTTTTTCCAAATTGGTGCTCATGTTCCTTATGGTTGTGGGTTTAGTTACTAGTTACTAGAGCCTTGGTTGGACAAACCCTCTAGAATCCCCTAGAAAAAGTTGGGTTGAGTTACTAGTCCTAGAATCCTTCGTTGGAAAAATGCTTTAGAGCCCATGGTGGGTTGAGTTAGTAGTCCTCGATCCTTGGTTGGACAAACTCTCTCGAGCCCTATGATAACTTTGGGTTGAGTAACTAGTCCTACATCCAGGTTGGAACAAATTCTCTAGAGCCCTAAACAACTTGGGTAGAGACTGATCTAGTGATGGTTAGTGATGTTTGACCATGAGGTGGAACCAATAGTTGAGAATTGATTTGGTTGGCCTTTGGAAGCCCTGATTTGGTATTTCTTGGTTTATTTCATGAGATCCAACATTCATGCTTGGAATATGGCATGATGGTGATTGGTTGAAAGAGACATTTGGTTCAACTCAATCTATGGTCGGGTGGTACTTGGAATTCCCTAACTTGTTGGTTTTTTCATATGTTAATAAGACCTCTTTTCCTCTTATATTTCATGATTATTTACACTTGTTATTATGTGACTTTGATGGTTGTTCTATCATTGTTATTGTTTTAGTTATATGCTGGTTATAACCATGGTTTTATAACGGATTCTAGTTATGCTTCTTAACATATTTTGATTGGTAAATAAATAGTTATTGAATGCATGACCTAATAGATGTTATTGTAGCCATTGTGAGAGGGCATTAGACCTTATTGATGATTCTCAAATAAGTACCATACCCCTATGTTCAGATATGCATTTATGACCTATAGATTTCATGTTCACTATGTGTTTGATGGAATGTTTGTCATGGTTAGGCCTGGTTTGGTCAAGTTCATGTCTAAGTTTTGCATTAACGACTTTGTCCTTGTGTCATTCATCATTCTAGAAAGTTCTATAAAGTTTTTGGTAGAGTTCTGAATCCTAGTTGATCAAGAGATCAAATTTTAGCTCAAAAAGGAAAGTGCCCATAAAGTCTTGAAACTAGCGTCAAGTCGAAGTGCTCACCATTCTGAATCCAATGGCATTCATTTCACCTCAATCTGACACCATTATTGCATTCTGATTATTTGGCCCAACAGTTAAAAGAGGAGCAGGTTGCTGACGACTAGCATTCTGTACTTCTTACATCACCTAGAGTGACTGTGCAGGTACGGACCAACGAGGTGTCATCAAGTGTCAGGTTCTGATTCATCAATTTTTGGTTGTTTTTTATTTGTTGGGTGTGGAACAATGAAATGGTGTCACGTGGTCCAATCACGAGTTGCCACGTGGCACCCCAAAGCGTATTAAAATTTTGGGTATCGTTGGATAGAGGCCTGGGCAAATCGAACCCCCTACCGCAGTCCTAAAACTTTCGCTCTCTACCATCTTTGTTACTAGTGGTGCTTATAAAGAATTGTATCCAAATTTTATTTAAAGTTTCGGTGTTATGTATTTGGCGGGAAGGGGTCGGGGCTAATCCCCTTATCTTCGGTCATTGCACACCTCACAGAACCACGGCGGAGCAATCAAGGGCTCAGAGCTTAGCCCTAGCTCGAAATCATACAATTGATCACAAGACCGAGAGTGAGGTGTTTGGCATTAAGGGAAAGGAGCATCGGATGGGGGGCTAACTCGAGGTCACATCTTATGCCACAGGACCACAGCACATCAGAACTAGAGTCAATGCAAAGGGGGCTTGGGTATATCCCTAGCCCTAGGTATTATGGTATGTAACAGAATCGTGGGTGTGAGCAGATGGAGATAAGGGACAGGTGTAGAGTTAAAGGGGGCATCCCCATGCCACATGGCCTTGTATGTGATTGTGACACCTTCACAGAGGGGACTCAACAGAAAGGGCAGGTCATTGGCCTAATCCTCGGCCCCATGAAGAGTTATATGACCATAACTTGGTGGTTAAGGAGCTAAGTCGACGGGGGAGGGCATTAAGGCCAAACCCATGAACGAATGGCCCATGTGGCCTCAATTTTTTCCCTTAAGGGTTATTGGACAAATTAAATGTCCATCAAATTGCATCGAAAGGGGTCAAAATTATCACCTCGTTAGCTGAAAATAGGGTGCATTTATGGGACAGTTAGATTGTTAGTCTGATTTGTAGGATAAGTATCAACAAAAATACATGGAGAGCTTGTAGAATCATATATTTTGAAGTTTTCAGTGTTTTGGAGCTCAAGAAGAGTCTACCTAGGGGTTTTTGGACATTTTAGATCCAACAGTGACCTCTATGTGTCAATTTGAGCACATATAAGGAGACTTTTTGTAGGTTGAAGTTCAAGGGTATATGGATCAATTAGGTTTTTGGAGTATTTCTTGAAGGTGTTTGAGCATGGAGAAAGTCTTATAGGGGTTTTCTTACCTTTAGAAGTCTATTGCAACAACTGTTACTTGTAGGGTTCAACTCGGGTTTACTTTTTTCACTATGTCATTTTGAGGAAAGATTTGTTTTTTCTCTTCAATGTGGAATTGAAGTGATTTCATGCTCATGTAAGCTCATTTTCAGTTGGAGTATACGGTATTTGTAGGAGACACCATGTGTTGTTGTTTTATGTGAGCATTCTTTGTAGGAGAACATTTCCTTGAAGGGGAAATAGCCACATGTTTATCAACAAACTTTTATGTACTCATTTTTCCACTAAATATATGGAGCGGTCTAGCTATGTTGGCAAGCCCAAAGATGTAGCCCAAGAGGGGTGAATTCTGTCAACAAATCCTTTGTTCTACTCTTCATGTATGCATGTATGAGTTATTTGATTTTGCGTTTCTTATGCTTAAGTTTACATGTAAATACTAACTCATAACTTGAAGAGAACTTTTGGAAAATTTGTTTTGTGTTAAGACCCATTTTTCCTTACAATTGTTTGTTTTTGGAGAAGAGGAAATTGATCACCTCCTCCATTTTTTTATCAATTGGTATGAGAGCCTCATCTGACCAAGTTGAAAGAATGGGTAAGAGGATTCTCCAAGAGCTAGAAGAGTTGAATTTGTCTCCTCGTATGGAGAACATTTAGTTGAGAAGAATGCTAGAAATGACTGAAGAGGAGAAGAGGCATATGTGCCTTTAGTTGCATCACGCGCTTGAGGAGCAAGTTGTGAAGACACCTCTAGAAGGAAACCAATATGTGGTCATGGTTCACACAATAGTTATGGATCATATGAGGAAGATGATGCATGTGCATTTTGCAAGCATCTCCAATATTCTCACCATATGCTAGTTGGTAAAAGTAGGTGGCTAGAGCCATCTGCAATGCAATCATCATCATTTGAAGCTGAAAAGATGAAAGGAACGTTTAAGGAGGTAATAAGCATTTCAAATACAATTCCTTTTGTTTATGTTCATAACACCTCTTTTGTAGCATTTGAGTAACATACCAAAGGCATTGGTATGAAACTGCTTTCTAAACTGGGTTATGAAGGAGGAGGCCTTGGGATCAATGGCCAAGGGATCACCCATCCAATCATGGTTGAAGAGAGACCAAAGTATTAAGGATTGGGATATGGTCAAATGGAGTTTGGAGAATGCTCTAAATGATTAGAGGCACAACAATCATCCGAGGATGAGATGTCACACCAAGATGGTGGTGACAATGTTCATTTGTCTCCCAAGCAAGATGAATGCTTGAAGGGACCTTGCATGTCATCGTCCACCCCACATCATCAAATTTGCAGCCCAAGAGATAAATATCACGGGTGTTTTCCAACGCATGGTAAGTTTGACTATTTTTGGAACATGTACCCTTGTACTTTTCGTGATGCATTTGACCATTGTGTGGTTGTCTATGAGCAACGCATGGTAATGGTTAAAAGAATGGATCATATTCTAGGCATCAAGCATGATGAATCTCCTTCACATGAGAGGACGTCTTTTTCGGTAAGAAAAATAATGTTCTTTTGTACCTATTGTAAGATGCATGGGCATGGAAATGAATGATGTTGGAAATTACATCTAGAGCTTCATTTCGAGGAGGGAAAAGAGATTGTGAAACCTAGTGCAAGGGAAGCAAGAGGTGGTAAAGAGGACTCACAACAATCCTAAAGCAACATTCAAGGCAAAGTTGATGCAAAAGAGAACCCATAAGCCTAGGAGAGGCAAAGATTGGATAGAATGTTTGTAAAGTTTCTTTGTGATTTTGTAATTACTTGTTGTTGTTTACCTGTTTGGGTACTTTTGTAAAGTGAACAATAATAGTCAATATGTGCAACAAGTATGTGTTTTTCATTGATGTTATGTACTCCCTTGTTTATAAGTCCACATGTTCAAGAAATTTTGGAATGTACAAGTTGTCCAAGTTTATCTACAAGTTTGTCATGTACTCACTGATGCAAGTATTCAAGATGAAACTTGTTGTGAATAGAATCCTTGTTTAAGATTATACAATATGACTATGTTTTGTAGGAAAAGCCAATTATGTCATTGAAATTTTGCAGCAATGTACCTTTTATGTACAAGATCAGTTTGAGGATGGTAAAGCAAGTTTTATGTTACTTTTGATTTCCAAGATGAAGTCAAGTTTGTCTTCAACAATTGAACTTCAAATTGAAGTTTTTTTAATCCATGCAAAGATGAGATTAAAGAGAATGTTCAGATTGCACTCATCAGTGTTTTTCCCACATCTACGATAAGATTTTTTGGCTCGATTCTTAACATGACAATAGGTCTCCACGAATAAGATAGGTGAACTGCCTTGATTGGGGATTGAAGGGCACCAATTGAAAATTAAGCATATTCAATTTAGTTTTTGGGTGATTTTGAGTTTCAACTATTGGCATTATGATGCGTGTTATACTTGATGGAAACCCACTTATAGCAGAACAATTCACTTGTATATGGTAACTAAATGAATATATGTATCTAGATGAATCTATAGGAGAGATATTAGATGTGACAGAATGCATGATAGTTGTGCTTATAGATATGACAAAAAGCAAGGCAGTTCAAAGGAATCAGTTTAGAAGTAATATACAAAGGCAAATAACATTATAACAGGTCCATTCAGAGGGAACAAAGTAATGATAAAAAAAATAGGATGAAGGAACAAAGGATTATAGATTAGAATCAAGAAGTTGAATAAAAAGGACATTTTCAGGTATGTTAAGTTGTATACATGGGTTCACTGTAGAGAAAGAGCATATACACATGATTAACAGAATAAAAAGGGTGTATACGTATACACGCACTTTCACAGGAGGAAAGGTGCGTACATGTTGGAAAACCAAGGTTTTGGTCTGAGGTATTTAGTCCAAGGCATTTTGGTCCAAGGTATTGATCCAAGGTATTTGGTCCGAGGTATTGACCCTAGGTATTTGGTCCAAGGTATTGGTCCTAAGTGGTTTTGGTCCAAGTTATTGAGAAAGGCCTAAAACTATATAAGGAGGAGAAGATCATTAGGCCAGAATGTGCAAGTATTGGATATCTTTTGAAGTGTTAGATCATATATACAGGTTATGAGCCTTTTATGCTTTGCTTGATCTGATCTAAGGATGCACCTATGTGGTTGATGATGGTTGATGGATCGAGATCATAAAGCCTTAAATGTATTATCATTATGTGGTTTGATCATGGATAGTCTAGATCTGAATACTGACACATGTTTTATTCTGTAAATGATATGATTTGGATATGACTAAAGTCTGGAATGTCTGTGAAGTTTCAAGTTAGTATTTTCAGATATGTATGTTGTTTCGATTTAGTAAAAGCACATATACACTCTAGTTTGACACATCGAAGTAGCATATACCTTATGAGCTATGAGGTTTGAAGTTACAGTTGGTTTTGTCTGTTGATGCAAAGTTCTGGGTTTTGCTTTATGTTCTGGTGACTGCATTTTGATGATAGTGTTCAGATTGATTGATTATGATTTGCTTCAGTGATGATGGATGAGATCTAATGATGGATCAGGATCATAATGACTTATCATTATGTAATTTAATGGGCTAGATCTGATTACTAACACATGTTTTATCCTTTATATGTGATGATCTGGGTATGTATGAAGTCGGGAAGTGCAGCAAAGTTATAAGTAAGTATTTGTAGATCTATATGTTGGTTCGCTTTAATGAAGTTGTGTATACACGCTAGTTTGACTCTTCCAAGTTAGGTATACCCTCTAATGCATGGTTTTGAAGTTACAGCTGGTTCTGGATGATGATGCAGTGTTTTGGGTTTAGATCTGTGTATTGGTTACAGTGATCTATCTGTTCCAGTTGATTTGTTGAATTTGATTAAGTATGAATCAATGGTTGATTCAGTTGTGTTAGAGGTTTAGAGGTTTTCAATGATTGATTGAGTTTGGTTGATTCAGAGAGTGATGATTTAGTTTCAATGATTGGTTGATGCCGATGTAGTTGTTGGTTGTATTGCAATGATGATTGATTCTAAGATTCAATTTTGTTGATGGGTCCAATATGAAAATTGGATGAAATGAGGCCTTCATATGTATTGTTGTGTACCAGGAGCGTCTAGTCTGCAAATTTATGAAACGTGGTTCCTGGAGGAAGAAAGAAGTTCATAGCCTTCTGTAGGTTGTAGCCTTCTGTAGGTTGGTGCCTACGTACTAGTAAACATATCAGCTAGTACAAGAGCTAAGGGGTTGTAGCTCCCTTCCAGTAGAAGTTGGAGAAAAAGAGAAAGTTATAACCTTCTGTAGGTAGAAGCCTACGTACTGGTATGAGTCTGCACTAGTACAATGTTGTAAACAAATTTTCTTATTATTAAAAGAAGACAAAGACAACAACAACAGCTAGTTTTCACCCACATTGGGTTTCCACCTTAAATCTTGGTGTTCATGTGTGTTTCTTATGTGTGATGGCTCATTCTGTTATTAACTACACATGGTTACTATGTAATGTTTAATAAATTACTAATGCACATATTAAAGATCAACATATGATGAATTAACTGTATCATAAGTTCACTAGATATATGTTGGTTGCCTTAAGAACAGTTGTGTGCACACGCGAGTTCCCTTCACTGAAGTAGCGTATATAAATTCGATTATTGAAATGAAAAAGTTATTGATTTACAAATATTGATTCACCCCCCCTCTTAGTATTATTTCCAGTAGGATGGTAAAGCAATCCCTGTTTCAGATTATACAATATGATTGTAGGAAAATCCAATTATGTCATTGAAATTTTGCAGCAGTGTACTTTTTATGTACAAGATCAATTTGAGGATGGTAAAGCAAGTTTTATGTTGCTTTTGATTTCCAAGATGGAGTCAAGGTTGTCTTCAACAAATGAACTTCAAATTGAAGTTTTTTTATCCATGTAAGGATGAGATTAAAGATAATGTTCAAATTTCACTCATTAGTGTTTTTCCTGCATCTACGATAAGAATTTTTGGCTCGATTCTTAACACGACAGTAGGTCTTCATGAAGAAGATAGGTGAAGTGCCTTGATTGGGGATTGAAGGGCACCAATTGAAAAGTAAGCATTTTCAATTTAGTTTTTGGGTGATTTTGAGTTTCAACCTCATTTTATTTACTAGGGAAGTAAACTTTTGGATTCCAAAAGTTCCTAGTGGGGAGATGTAATCAAGGGATAAAATTTTAGCTCAAAAATGAAAGTTCCCATAAAGTCTTGGAACTAGTGTCAAGTCGAAGTGCTCGTCGTTATGAATCCAACAATGTTTCTTCACCTCAATCTGACATCGTTTTCTCAAGTTATTGTGTTCTGATCATTTGGCCCAATACCAAAAATAGGAGCAGGTTGTTGACTGGGCAGCTGACTAGGATTCTGTACTACTGACATCACCCAAGGTGACTATGCAGGTATGGACCAACCGGGTGTCGTCAAGTGCCAAGTTTTGATTCATCGATTTTTGGTTTTTTTTTATTGGTTGGGCATGGACCAATGAAATGGTGCCACGTGGCACCCCAAAACGTATTAAAATTTTGGGTATGGTTGGACAAAGTCTTGGGATGATCGGACCCCTGACCTGAGGCCTATGACATTTGTGTTCTACCATCTCTACTATTGGTGGTGCTTATAAAGCATTGTAGCCAACTTTTATTTAAAGTTTTGGTGTTATGTATTTGGGGGTAAGAGGTCAGAGCTAAGCCCTTGGACCTCGGTCACTGCACACCCAACACAACCATGATGGAGCAACCAAGGGCTCAGGGCTTAGCCTCAGCTTGAGGTCATAAAAACGATCACAAGACTAGGAGCAAGGTGTTTGGCATTAAGGGAAAGGAGCGTCGGATGGGGGGCTAGCTCGAGGTCACATGTTATGCCACAAGACCACAACCCATCGAAACTGGATTCATGTTACATAGTAATTTGTCACCGACCCCGCATTCCCTGATCCTGGACACTGCCGATCCATGTTATTGACATCTGCCTCATGTCATGTTGCAAATTATGTGTTAATGTCTTCCTTTTCATCTTAGGAAGAATACCTCTGTTCACTACTCTTGGAGCAGACCCTTTTTTACCTATGTTTTTGGGTTGTCACAGGTCAGCAGTTGTTCCACCTATGAAGATAGCCAAGATTGAACTAGCCCTAGCGATGTCGTCGCTCTATATCTGTGTTGCACTCGCGACGAGCTAATTTTGGCAAGTTTTTTTAAATAAACTGTCGAAGCTTCTAAGTGTAATAGCTTCATGGGCGGTCCTAGGGTTGGTTGTTGGATCAGATGAGCTTGCTTCTCTCCTTTGGGATGGTTGTTCCACCTTTTGTGTAACGTCTTAAAGGGATAAGCTCTTTCTCCCATCTCTTATGGAAGATCCTCCTCCTATAGATACTTCCTCCACGGCTAAGATCAACTAGCTTTAGAGTTCAAGAGTTCAATAGTAAAAGTAGAGAGTTTTGCTAGAGTGTGGAAGTAGCCTCTTATGTAACTTAGCCTGGGATAGTTTTGAGTGGAGTTGTCTTGATTGTAAGAGTGTTCTAGCATTAGCCTTTTGGGTAGGAGAAAGAGTTATTCTTCCTCTTGGGAGACGCTTCATAAGTGAATGCTTGCAGAGACATGTTGACAGGACCCTTCAAGGAGACTTACGACGTCAAGGCTTGGTTGTAAGTTTTACTTCAGTTTATATTAATACAAATCAACGGTTTATTTCCTATATCTTATGTCGAATTGCATATTAATAGCTTGAAGCTCCTTGACCCTTTCAGTAGATCGTTTTTGTGATATTCTATTATGTTCATTGTTGTTCCCTGTATGTTGTTTTCAGGTACGAAGTGATTAGAAGAACGAAAGCCGGAGCAACACAACGGGGACTTCACCAAAATAGGATTTGAAGGTAGGCCTTCATGACATCAATTATCTAAGGAAATTTTCTTTGGTATTGTATTTGTTGTGACTAGACCCACTCTAGGGCTAGAGGGGTCACCTTTTTCCGCAGTGGGAACTTGCCTGCATCACAATTTGACAACCATACTGGGGACAAAGGCAACCCCTCTATTCAATGCAGAGCGGGCTTGGGTATAACCCTATCCCTAAGTGTTATGGTGTGCAACAAACCCGTGGGCACGAGCGGATGGAGTTAAGGGACAGGTGTGGATTTAAGGGGGTAGCCCCATGCCATATGCCTTATATGTGACTATGACACCATCGTAGAGGGGATCCAACGAAGAAGGTGATTTTTTGGCCTAGCCCTCAGCCCCATGAAACATTATATGACCATAACCTGGTGGTTTAGGAGCTAAGGTGATTAGGTTGGGCATTAAGGCCCACCCCACAACTGCATGGCCCATGTGGCCTCAATTTTCTCCCTTAAGGGTTATTGGACGAATTAAATGTCCAACAAATTACATTGGTGGAGGGTGGAATTGTCACCTAGTTAGTAGAAAACAAAGCGGATTTATGGGATAGTTAGACTGTTAGTCCAATTTGAAGGACAAATAACATCAAAACTACATGGAGAGTATGTAGAGCCATATATTTTGGAGTTTTCAGTGTTTTGGAGCTCAAGAAGAGTGTATCTAGGGGTTTTTTAACATTCTGGATCCAATGGTGACCTCTATTTATTGATTTGAGCACATCTAAAGATACTTTTTCTAGGTTCAAGTCCAAGGGTGTATGGATCAATCAAGTTTTGGAGTAGTTCTTGAAGGTGTTTGAGCATGGAGAAGGCCTTTTAGGGGTTTTCTTGCCTTTAGAAGTCTATTGCAGTAACTATTACTTGCAGGGTTCAGCTCATGTTTACTTTTCTCACTACGTCATGTTGAGGAAAGATTTTTTTCCTCTTTAATGCAGATTTGAAGTTCTTTCATGCTCATGTAAGTTAATTTTCAGTTGGAGTATAGGGTATTTGTAGGAGACACCTTGTGTTGTTATTTTACGTGAGATTTATTTGCACAAGAACATTTTCTTGAAGGGGAAATAGCCACATGTTTATAAACAAACTATTATGTACTCCTTTTTCTACTAAATATATGGAGCAATCTAGCTATGTTGGCAGGGCCAAAGATGTAGCCTAGAAGGGTTGAACTCTGTCAACAAATCCTTTGTTCTACTCTTCATGTATGCCTGTATGAGTTATGTGATGTTGTGTTTCTTATGCTTAAGTTTACATGTGAAAAATAACTCATAATTTGAAGAGAACTTTTGAAGAACCTATTTTTTGTTAAGACCCATTTTTCCTTGCAAAGCGTCAAAACAATCCTTGTTTGTTTTTTAAGAAGAGGAAATTGATCACCTCCATTTTCATATCACTAGCCCTGAAAAAGTGGCTCAAATTTTGGGGTCGGATGCATAGAACTGGGAATTCTAGACCACAGCCACCGGAAGTTAGGGTTATCCATGTGACTGAAGGGTTACAGTCAATGGCTTTCCTTATATACAAGCAACTAGAGTCAAGATCACTGAAAAAGTAATTGGCTCAGGGTTTGGGCACCTGGAGTGGATTTTTAGTTCTTGTGGGTCCTATAGCTCTTGAGGAAGGTTAGTCAAGTTTTGGTTGGTTGAATCCACTTCCTTAAATGTACTTAGGAGGTTTAATCATGTCATAGTAGCTTCTCCTCTCATGTTTACCCTGGTAGTGTGGTGAAACTTGGTAGATATGGGAGGGGTCGTTACAAAATGGTATCAAAGCTCCCAGTTTCAACACTTGTACTAGATGGGCGGAATGTGTTTGTCATGCATGAATGCAGGTTGTATATGTGCTTGTTATGCATGCATGGTTATGGTCATTGTTGTGGTTGTGTCGTCATGAAGAAATGATGATGTTAATGTTGAGATGATTGATATGATGATTTCATTATATACATGCCTATGTTGTGCTAATCTGGATTGATCTTGCAGATGAGATAGTATCCCCTAAAACTCACTGAGGTACATTTGATTGTTGTTATATTCAGTATATCTGACATTGTATGTTTGCAGGAAGAAGATCAAGGATGATAAGAAAAATGGTGGACCTACAGATCAGATGAGCAACATGGTGATGAGTACTCCTCTCACACAAAAGATACATTGAGAAGTTTGAAAGAAGAGATTGTGCATTGTAAGGTAGATAATGATAGGATCATTCAGTCTCAAGAAAGACTTTCTAGGGAACAAAAGAACCAAGAAGAGGTCAATGCAGTGATTCTTCATAGTTTATCAAATTTTCTAAGACCACTTAGGATTAGTGATGGACAGGAGGAAATGAAAAATGGTGCATATGGAAACAGATGTCGATCAGGACATAGGTTGGATAGAAAGGATACAGTCAAAGATGGAAGATTTCTAGATACACTTGACTGGAGCGGCAATGATCATGGGTTTTATCCTAGTTCTTGTTTAAAGAGACAACATAATCATCACCATCACCACCCATATCATAGGAGTGAGAAGCTGTATTTTCCAAAAGAGTTCAAGAAAGCAAAGGCACCTACATTTGACAGAGAAATGAAGAAGTCACAGGATGCAGAAGCTTGGTTGCTTGGGATGAATAAATTAATCAGATTGCATGAATATTCAGGAAACAAGAAAGCTAGGATAACTACCTTTAGTCTTAAAGGTAAAGCAGACATTTGGTGAGAATATGTGACAAACTTCAGAGGTATTCGGGAAGAGGAGTTGACTTGGAGTGTGTTCGAGAGAATTTTCAAGAAGATGTATCTATATGAAAAGTACTATGATGACAGGGCAAAGGAATTCTATGAGTTGAAGATGGGATCTATGACCGATGAGGAGTACACTAGCAAATTATTAGAGTTGTTGAGATATGTGCCTTATCTTAAGGAGGAAAAAGAAAAGATTCAGAGATTCATTAGTGGGTTTCTAGTATTGTTCAAAGATGGGATTGATATTGATGAGCTTAGATACTTGGAGGAAGCCATCTAAAAGTTGAAGCATTATTATGAGAAATCAAAGTGTATGTATGAATCTAAATAGAATTGGAAAGGTAATGACAAGATTAAGGGAAAATGGGATAAGAAGCGAGGAAGAATACAAGACACAGGTAACAAAGAGAAAGCAGTGTCACACAAGAAGTTCAATGCATCTGACAGAGGACAAGGATTTCAGTATGAGGAGTAGAACAAGTGTGATGGCAGGAAGCCTTTACAGTGTTGGGATTGTCGCAAGGATCATCATGGGAGATATCATCCACAACATCAGGTTGGAAGAACGCAGATCCAATGGGATGTTGGACAAAGTATTCCTCAGATTTATGCAATGTTGGATAATACGGAGGTGGATCATCAGGCATCTATTATCAAGATGCAAGGTAAGCTTTGTGACCAAGTTGCTTCTATTTTGATTGACTCTAGATCTAATTATAGTTGTGTTAATCTCGACCTAGTGTATAAGGGTGGTTTGAATGAAGAAGTGCATCCAGAGTCTTGGTCAGTACAATTGGATAAAGGTACCAAGAAAATAAGTCGTCATTGGGTAAGAGCTTGTGCATTTGATTTGAATGGTATGTCTACATCAACACATCTAAATGTGCTTCCGTTGGGATCATAGGGTATGTTGTTGGGTATGGATTGGTTTTATCTTCACAAGACTAAGGTGGATTGTTATGAAAATGCAATTGAGTGCTTGGATGATAATGGAGAACAAATAATCTTGTAGGGTAAGAAGAAGGCAACGCTAGTTAGAATGGTTACAATTATGCAGGAAAAGCACAATTGCAAGAAAGGTTGTGTATTATTTGCAGTGCATATTTCTAGTAATAAAGGTAAGGATGTTGAGGATGTGAAGGTATTAAATAGGTACCCATTTTGTATCATTTTTAGGATGTATTCCCAATAGATATTTCAGAGTTACCACCTCATAGAGAAGTGGAATTTTCTATTGAGTTGGTACCAAGAGCAACACCAACATCAAAGGTACCTTACAGGATGAGCACTCCAAAGTTAGTAGAACTAAAGTTGTAGTTGAAGGAAATGTTGGATAAGGGATACATTAAGCCAAGTGTGTCTCCTTGGGGTGCATCAATGTTGTTTGTGAAGAATAAGGATGGTACTCTTAGGTTATGCATTGATTATAGACAATTGAACAAGGTGATGATTAAGAACATGTACCCTTTGTTGAGGATTAATGAATTGTTTGATCAGCTGAAGGGAGAAACAATGTTCTCTAAGATAGATCTAAGATCATGATACCATCAGGTATGCATCAAAGATGAGGATATCTACAAGACTTCTTTCCAGACCACGTATGGGAATTATGAGCTTGTTGTGGTTCCTTTTGGTTTGAATAATGCTCCATCTACTTTCATGTGTTTGATGAATAATGTGTTTCGTCCTTATCTGGACAAGTTTTTTATTGTATTCATTATTGATATATTGATATGTTCTAATAATGAGGAAGAGCATGCAAAACATATGGCAGTTGTGTAAAGTTTGTTGAGAGAGCGTCAGTTGCATGCTAAGCTTAGTAAATGTAGTTTCTTTTAGACGAAGGTACATTACTTGGGGCATGTGGTTTCTAAGGAAGACATAGCAGTAGACCCAAAAAATATCATAGTTATCATGGAGTGGGAAACTCGTAGAAATGTGAATGAGGTCATATCATTCATGGGGTTAAAAGGTTATTACAGGATATTCATCAAGAATTTATCACAGATTTCCTATCTTATTACATCATTATAGTGAAAATGAAATAAATTTGAATAGATAGAGGAATACACAATGAGTTTTGAGTAGTTGAAGCAATTTATTACAAATGCTCTAGTTTGAAATATTACATATCTGGACAAAGAGTTTGTGGTATGTACATATGCTTACAAGAGAGGACTTGGTCAGGTTCTGATACAGGAAGGATACTAGGTAGTGTGCTATGAATCAACGAAAATGAATGAGCATGAGAAAAATTATGTGATGCATGATCCCAAGTTGGTAGTGATCATTCACGCATTGAAGATGTGGAGACAATCTTCTTTGAAGGAGGTTCATCGTGATGACTAATCAGAGTGGATTGAGATACTTATTTGACCAACCTAATTTAAATTCTGGGCAAGCTAGTTGGTTGGCCATAATCAGTGAATTTGACTTCGAGATCAGGTGCATTAAGGGAAAAGAGAACAGGGTTGTAGATGCTCTTAGCAAAAGAGTACATGTAAATCACATAGCAACTATGATTTCATATGGGACAGATTTACAGGATCAAATCTTGTAGGCAGGGCAATAGGATAACAGGTACCAGTAGCTTAAGCACAGGTTACAGCAGTAGGGTACAAGTGAGCAGGATGTGGATTATCATCTCATGACAGATGGATTGGTCAAATTTAGGGATGAAAGCTATGTGTCAAACAATAGCAAGCTCAAGAAGCTTATCTCGTGGGAATTTCATGTCAAGTTGTATTCAAGTTACCCAGGTTATCAAAAAACATTGACATCAATTAAGAAGTCCTACTATTGGCCAAATTTGAAGAAAGAGGTGGTAGAGTTTGTTGCAATATGCTTGGATTGTTATTAGGTAAAAGTAGAGTGTAAGCATCCAGGTGGATTATTTCAATCGATTTCGGTTCCAAAGTAGAAATGGGAAGTAATTTTCATGGACTTGATTACAGGTTTGTCGAGGACATCTAGAAAACGTGATTCTATTATGGTTTTGGTTGACAAGTTAAACAAGGTAGCTCACTTCATTCCAATGAAGTCTATGAATTCAGTGAGTGAGGTAGCACGGGTCTTCATCAGGGAGATAGTGAGGTTACATGGTATTCCTAGGAAAATTGTGTCAGACAGAGATGTCGAGTTCACTTCCAAGTTTTGGAAATAGTTATTTGCAATTTTGGGGATAGAATTGGCCTTTAGTACAACTTATCATCCACATATAGATGAGCAGACAAAGAGGGTCAACAAGATTTTGGAGAACATGTTGAGGATGCACGTCATGCATCACTAGTGAAAGTAGGAAGAGTACCTTCCACTGGTAGAATTTGCTTACAAAAATGGGTATCAGGAATATTTGATGATGAGTCTATTTGAGGCATTTTATGGGAAAAGTTGTAATAATACTATTAGTTGGAGTGATGTAGTGAACAAGGTATTGATTTCACCATACATGTTGGTAGAGATGGAACAAGGAATGTAGGTAATCAAGAACAATCTAAAGGCAACACATGATAGAAAAAAGAGTTATGCAGATCAACACATGGTGTTTAAGAAGTTTCAAGTTAGGGAACAAGTGTACTTGCACATAGGGCCCAAGAAGATATCCTTGAGGATTAGATCATGTGCCAAGCTGAAACTTTGGTATTGCGGGCCTTTTAATATTCTTGAGGGGATTGGACCAATAGCCTACCAACTTGCACTGCCTTCATCAATGAAACTCCATGATTTTTTCCATGTGTCATTGCTTGAGAAGTATGTGAAAGATGTTGATCATGTGATTGACTGGTATGTATTCCAGGTGGAACCAAAAGGATAATTCTAGTTGGAACCTCAATGCATATTGTAGCGAAAGATGCTCATGCTCCAGAATCGAACAATCGAACAAGTTAAAGTGTAGTGGAAGCACTTTGGGCTCGACGAAGCTACATGGGTGATGGTTGATGAGATGTGGGCTATGTATCCTTCTTTATTCACTGGTTGAGTGGGTGTATTTTGATATATGTTTTTATGTTGTGTTTTTGTTATGTCTATATATGCATATGTTGTAAATAACACATCAAGCTATGCTATAAAGCTCAAATAAGTGTTATGGTTTTCATGATATGTTGGTTATGTTTTCAACAGATGGATATGATGTAAATGTTGTATCAAGCCGTGCTATAAAGCTCCATGGGAAACATGTGTTTTTTGGTTTATAAGTGTCATTGAACACCAAGGATAGTGTTCCCCCAAGGGGGAGAGTTTTGTAACAACCCCGTTTGAAAATCCATGTAATAAAATTAATAAAAGCAAAATAAGACCAAGGTCATGGGACATGTATTTCAAGCTAAATGTTGGGAAAAAACATACTAATGGGGATAATTTGTGATTAATTTATCGCTATGGAAATTGGAAAAGGAAAAGAGACATTAATTGGCATTTATTTATGAAAATAAAGGAAAATTGGAGAGGAGGAAGGTGAAAGGTCACAAAATTACATAAGAGGAAAATTGAAGGAAAAATGAAGGAAAATGAAGAAAATAGAGGCCTCGATGATAAAAAGGATTATGAGGATCAATTCAAAACTATTTTGTTAGTTTTAGCTTAGAGTTCTATTATATTCTCTCTCCCTCTCTCATACTCTTGCACACTTAGAGTTTCTTGGAGCATGGTGGCATAGTTTGGATTAGGAGAAAGAAGGCAAAAGAAAAGAAGGAAAGCGCAAGGGGACAATGAGATCAATGACTATGGCGGGATTTTTTTGCAAGTATCGAGTTGCATGTATGACCTCCTTGCTATTTTTGACATGCATGGTATATGCATGCAATTATTTGGTTATGATTTATCATGGCGTGGAGGATTGTTTGGATTGAAAGTGGTTTTTCATAGCCTTGCAATTTCATGGATAACTATGGCATTGTGGGTTTCCCACTTCATTGTTTTTTGATTGGTGCTCATGTTACTTATGGCTATGGGTTGGGTTACTAGTTCCTGGAACCTTGGTTGGGAAAATGCTTTGGAAGCCTTGGAACAACTTGGGTTGAGTTACTAGTCCTAGAAGCATTGGTTGGATAGATGCTTTAGAGTCCTTGGTGGGTTGAGTTACTAGTCATGGAGCCTTAGTTGGAAAAATTATCTGTAGCCCTATGACAGTTGTGGGTTGAGTTACTAGTCCTAGAGCGAGGTTGGAACAAAAGATTTGGAGCACTGGACAACTTGGGTAGAGATCGATCTAGTGATGGTTAGTGATGTCCGACCGTGAGGTGGAATCAGTGGTTGAGGTTTAGGTGGTTGGCCTATGGAATACCTGGTTTGTTTTTGCTTGGTTTATTCCATGAGATTTCACATTCATGCTTGGAATATGGCATGGGGGTGATTAGATGAAAGAGATATTTTTTTCAACCCAATTTATGGTTGGGAGGTATGTGGAAGTCCCTGACTTGGTTAGCTTTTGCATATGTTAATAATATCTCTTTTCCTCTTATATTTCGTTAGTATTTACACTTGTTATTATGTGACTTTGATGGTTATTCTATCATTGTTATTATTTTGGCCATATGCTGGTTATAAGCATGATTTTATGATAGATTCTAGTTATGGCTCTTAACACATTTTTACTGGTAAATGAATGTTTATTGAATGCATGATCTAATAGATGTTATTGCAGCCATTGTGAGAGGGAATTAGACCTTATTTATGATTCTCAGATAAGTATTAGATTCATATGTTTCAGATATGCATTTATGGCCTATAGATTTCATGTACACTATGTGTTTGACGAAATGTCTATCATCGTTAGGCCTAGTTAGGTCAACTTATTGTCTAATTTTTGAATTAATGGATTTGTCCTAGTGTCATTCATCATATAGGAAAGTTCTATCAATTTTTGGACAAAGGTCTGGATCCTAGCCCTGAAAAAGTGGCTTAAATTCTAGTGTCGTATAGACATAAATGGGAATTCTAAACTGCAGTCACTGGGAGGTAGGGTTATGCATGTGATTGGAGGATTACAATCACTATATTTCCTTGTTATGCAAGCAACTGGGAGTCCATATCACTGAAAAATCAAGTTGGCTAAGGGCATGGGCACCTAGAGTGATTGTTTAGCTCATGTGGGTCCTTTAGCCCCTGAGGAGGGTCAATAAAGTTTTGGTTGGTCGATTCCACTTCCTTAACTGTACTGAGGAGGTTTATTCATTTCATAGTACCTCCTCCTCTCATGTTTACTCTGGCAAGGCGGTGAAACTGGGTAGCTATGGGAGGGTTGGTTACTGTTAGGGTCCTATAAATATAGTAATCAAGGTATGATTATTGATCCATTTATCCCATAGGGATATTGTAAACTATTTTTCATTTTAAGATTGTCTAGTCTATAAAAATAAAAATAGAAAAGAAAAGGATAAAACATAAATATTAAAGGGGAAAATAAAAACAAATAAATAAAAAATAATAAAATCCCAAATGGGTGCACTAGTTCAAATGCCACCAATAGTTAAAGTATATTCAATTTTGTTTTAAAATTTGGAATAAAAGGTGATTTGATTGTTTTTGTCACTTTCCTTAAATCATGTTTACTTTTGAGCAGTTGAGATTGTCCCTGCTTAGATCAACGGTCGGGTACGATGTTTGGATCCCCCCGACCATTAGGGACTTAACGAGGGGGGGGGTTCCAAATTTGGTTTACAATGAAACCACCTGAGCTAATGTGGCAGATACACAACTATTTCAGGGGATCCCTTCCCTTCTCTGCTTAAGAATGTTACCCCCCGCCCCACGAAAAACCACCATTAGATGCTCCCTTCACCCGTTTGCTCTCGCTTCATCCTTGACACATGTAATCTGCCACTCTGTCCATCTCACTAATTCTCCATGTCATGTAATTATTAACATTCAAATCTCTCACCAACATTCATATAGTCATTGGCCATAAATTTTCTCCCACCAACGTCTAAAAACTCATAAATTCTATGCTCCAAAATAGTAATAATCTCATTGATCACCCTCAATTCCCGTTATAAAATCCTATATCAACCTGTATTATCCAATTTTACTTGTTATTTTACCCACACAAGTTTAGATTGAAATATTTCTAAACTCTCCAGTGCCTTCTGTAACGTTTTTGCTTCTGCAACCAATCCAATTGCGACCTGGTAACAATTTTCTTTGAATTTCCTATTAAAATTAAAAATGTCTTCGCAGAAATTAAATGGAAAGATACCTGATGAGTATCCTATGGTACTTCTTGTCCTTGATTTAGATAGGTCCCCTTTGATTAATACCTAGTACAAGATAACAAAAACTCAATGTGAGTTTGATCTATATGAGCTTCATAATTGGGAAAAACAAAGTATTTAGACCAAAGTGATGATTTAAATATCTGGGAATCATTTCTACCTCAATTTACCTTTTCCAAGACTCATATTTTCCCATAATTCACTACCTGGTGTCATCTTAGATACCTTCTTAGCCAAAAAGTAGTAATTTCTCAGAACAATGAGATCATATTCTCAACTACCCTAGAAGCCATTTGTCAAGCCCTCTAGATTAATACTCGATCCTATTTACATCCATTTTCTAATAATGCGCTCACAAAAATATACAAAAATCTTACCTTCCCCCAGCAACCCCATATTTTTGAATGTTTAAAGCTTGAAAATTCTGATTACCTAGAAAAAATCCCCCATACTCCGCTTTTATCTTCCCTAAGATGTCAAGACAAGTCATTTCCATGGTAAATTTATTATTAGGTTATCATACAGACCAATGGGTAGATGAGGTAGTGTTAGGGTTTTTATCAGTATTTTCAGTTGGCCGAAAGAGTTCAATTCTTTTCAATTACAATCAATACTTATCAGATGTTATACATGAGCAGATTCTTAAAGTTGAAAGTGAATTCAAACACCAATTAGTTTTATTATAGTTGATGTTGTTTTATCAAGAAGACAAGTTCAAGTTCCAGTTCCAGAAGATGGATGTTCAGGGAAGTCTATTACCATTCATTCACTAGACTTATTTAGTCAAAAGATTATTCATTCACCGATTTTGTGGATCAGTTTTTAGACACATCCTTGTGTCTACTTAGTCGTGATGCTATAGTAAGGATTCCACTAGAGATCAAGAAATTTTTGCACCTTTCATAATAAGATAAAGTTGTAGATTGGTATCTCTACTATAACGATATAGAGATTCAAATATATGGGTGTGGGCTTCCTCCCTATAGATTACTAGTTTTTGTGCAAGTAAGAATTTTCGCTTTGGAATACACTAGACAGATGTTAAACATGGATGCATTACATTTTATATCAAATAAAAAGAAGGCACAATTTAAATTGAAGGCACAAGTTGGTCCTTATATTGTAAATACTAGAGAAACAACAAAGGAAGTGGAGGAAGTATTAAGGCAGATGAAATTTAAACTAATCTTCACATGGTGTTATGATCCATTAGGGATAATTTCAAAGCTAAGAGTTGAGCAGAGACCACTCCATATGCACATATACCTAAGCTAGAGATAGAGAATTATGCTAATCAAGAGTAGTAGAAAGAGAAAACACTACATGAGGCTGAAGAGAAAATAATCAATCAATCATATATGTAAACTCCTATCCCAAAAGGTAAAGAAATCAAGAGGCCGAGGGAACGAATGTCCCCTACAGATTTAGAAGCTCATGCTGCATTTTTTCATGTCTTCAAGAGGAGAAATAATGATCCAAAGACCAATATTAAGAGTGATCCTCAGGTAATAAGTATTCGAGAAGAATCCTCAAAAGAAAAGGATTCACAGCTTATAATGGTTTTGATAGGTATTCCCACCTCTTCATTCCCATATATTGAGGAGACAACTGAGTCACCTATCTCTTCTACATCTCAGATTCCAGCACAACAAATTATTTTTGCAAGATATAGGGAGATCAAGAGGAAGAATGAAGCATTGAAGGCTTCAACATATTCAGAGTTTTGGAAGCAAACTTCCACCACTCAACACAGGCTGTTGTCTACATTTGACATAGAAAAGGGGAAGTTCCAAATGGACTTTTTGGAACCTATAGTTCTAGCCCCTAGAAGTGCAGAAGACTACAAAGCTTCAATATTTTCTGTTGATACGAAAAAGTTTCATGCAATCGATCAAGTCGATTTGCATAAGTAAGTAGGTGAAATGATTTACTCAACATTGACCAGTTCATCCATGGCTGCCTCAAAGTTTCAAACCTCTATAAATAATATGCATTCACAGTTGAAGATAGAACGAATGTCTTCTCTCGCCAAAGACACTAGAATTAAAAATTTAAAAGATTTAATAATCAGATTGGGATATGATCCTAGTGATGTCAAGGCATCTGAGGAGATAATTAAAAACAAAAATGAAAATATTGAAGCCCTGAGTAAATAGCTTAAGCTTCCAACCACAGAGCACCCTTAGGCCAAATATGTAACCAATCTTGAAATGGAAAAAGAAAAGTTGTTTAAAATAATAATTGAATAGAATGTTCAAATCCAGAAAATGGAAGAGGATATGGAAGCATTGTTGAAGGAAAAGGAAGAATTGGAAGAAGCATGTACATCAACAGTAGGTACATCAACACAATAAGGAGTACAAGAAAAACACAAGCATCAACTTCAGATTCTTCTGAGAAGCTAGTCCAAGATTTAAGAGAATTATCATTAAAAAATAAGGAAAATGAGAAGTTAACAACAAAACTCACAAAGATGGAGGAAAGCATGATAAAAGAGAATAATGCATACCTAGCAGAGGTGAAAAATAACTGCAAATTGATATAGCAAATTCAAAACTATGAGAATCGGTCTCTAACAGTTCATATGTTGGTAGAGTCCAAAAGGAGTATATGGCATAACATAAATGAAAACATCACATAATTATGGTTGTCCATTCAAATCATATTCGAGAAGGAAGAGTTAGTGCAGAATGTCAAAACAGCAATTGAACAAACAAAGATTGAAATAAAGGACAGGCAAATATAAGAAAATACAATTATTAAGATGTTGAATTCTAAAACTAGGGAAGAGCTTGAAGTGCTCTAGATTCAAGACAGAACAGGTACAATGATGGAAGTAAAAAGGGTATTAGCAAAGAGGAATGTCATGATACAATTGGAGAATAAATGCAAAGAATTGGAGTTACAGGTAAAAACATTTAATAGAAAATTTAATGTATTGTCGGAGAAAGGGATTCCAACCTTAAGAGGAACTATAAATGGAGAAGCTTTCATGGAAAGCCTACAACATGATCTCTTCATTCAACATCAAATCCATCATCTATTTTTAAACAAACCAACTTTCCATACATACACAAAATTAGATGAGAGATTTCAGAGCATGGTAAATTCTTCAATTCCTAGTGAAGAGTGATGGGATAAGTTGTTGGAGCTAGTTGAATAAAGATAAACAAAAATTGTACAGTTTTGGGGAGCATGAAAACAAAAGAAGCACAAAAGTAGCTATAGTCACCAATTTTTCACCTCAAAGTTTGAACAAAAGATCAAAAGTAGTCTAGATTTCCTATTACTTAGTTCTATTTTAGAAATATCTACATGTTTTCAATAGATATTATTTTGTAATAAATTTTGTTTGAAGTTCGAATCTATTCGAGACCAACTCTGTAAATATTTTTTAAAAATACTTAGTAAGCGTTGGATTATGCAAGAAGAAAGATTTTTTTTGTGATTGTAAGCAATGAAATATATTCTTGAACTAATCAATTCAGTAATCCAGAGGCGGTTTGTTTTCAAGATTCTTCTTTCAAGAAAATGGTGATGTTCTCCTCTTTGTAATTTCGTTTTCCTTTCAAGTTTCACATAAATGTTTTCATTCTTAAATTGTTTACAAGAAGATTAAGGGTTGATTTTAATTTCAATACCCTACTCTGGCTTGTTAAGCAATCTCATTGTTTTTGTTTGTTAAGCAATCTCATTGTTTTTGTTTTGATATTAAGTATAGAATTCATCTTTGTATGCTCTATATTTAATTGATCCTAATTCTTATTCATCTCATCCACACCACAACAACTCTACGAGATCCAAGAGTTTGCCTACCTCACCCTGTTTTTTGGTCCTTTGTTTATTTTAATTGATTACTGAAGACCTTATGACTCCATGGCCAATGGATTTCTCTTCCATTTTACAACCAAAAATTTAAATGATCTATTTTTTCCCTTTCATACCTAGCCTAAAACCTACACACTCAGATTAAAAAATCATATAGGGAGAGCCCTCTCTGAAGCTGGAAGGGCTAGATCCCAGCTTTAAAAGTGGTTTGTGGTCACCTCTACAGTTTCCTTTTCAGCCTAGGAAAACTACCATATTGGGGATTCTTCCTTGGTAACTTTGACTACAAAATCTTAAACCTATTTCCTATGGGTGACAGTGAATTAGGAATTTTTTAGGCTGAATTATTCACCCAGAAGTTGTATATATGTACCTAAATGTAGTTATTTTCTTTGAAGATCTAGCTCCTAGAAATATTTACACCTGATCCCATCTATATCCTAATACTCCCAAAGTTGTAAATAATCTTGAGAGGTTGATTAGAAAAAAGAGATTTACAAAAATTCAAGCAAGCAATAATCCTTTGCCAAGATCTAATTTAGTCCCAAAATGTTTTATAACAATTGATGATATTGAGTTTGATTTACCCTTTGAGAATAGTCTTTTCAGAAACAAATCATAAATATTTGTCCCTGAAAATTCTTTGATGAATCCATTTTTAAATGTCATATCTCAGCACATAAGCCTGTCATTTTAGATTTTGATAAAGATGTTGTACAACAATTTGAAAAGCTTGAAGATCTAGTAACCTAATTGAATTAGGCTACTCAAAAACAATTTGTAGTTCAACAAACTACCATTTCTTTTTCTACTTCATCATTGACCTCCCGTGTAATTCCCCTTTTTTCCACTATCCCCATTTCATCTCTCATCCAGATTCATTTTATAGAAACTCAATAGGTCACAGTTCCACATCCTTTACCACCCTTAACATCAATCACAACTACAGTTTCATCCTCCTCTCATATTCCAATCATGGCAGCTCGTTATGCCCCTTTAGTTTTTCAACAGCTACTAAATTCTATGCCACTAAATTATTCACAATGTATACCACAATTTGATTGCATTAGTCCCACTACAGGTCAACAACACATCAATAAGATGAATGATTTTGTAGACCTAGAAGAGGTTGATGATGATGATGTTCAAATAAGGTTGTTTTCTCAAAGTTTGATTGGTGAAGCAAAAAAATGGTGTATGGGATTAGCAACAGGCAGTATTGGCACCTTACAATTTTTCATCAAGTTTTTCTTTCTCATTGGGAAGTTAAGAAGAATCCACTTCAGATCCTTTTAGAATATGAAATTTTAAGAAGAGCTCCATGAGAATCAGTTCAATATTATTATGATAGATTCAAAAACCTTTATAATTCTATTCCAATAGAAATAAAGCCTCCTCCAGGATTGGCTTTACTTCAATATCCAGATGGTTTTGATGCTGACATGTCCTATCAGTTGAGAGAAAGAAATCCATCCACTTTAGAAGAGATGCAAAAGAATTTTGTTAGTGTAGAGGCCAATCTACTTGCCAAGAAATCCAAACTGAGGGCTGAAAAGAGAGTGACTATTAAAGAGGAACCTTCTTCATCATGAGATGTGAAACTAGACACTTTGGTTAAAAATATGGAGAGAATAATGGAAAGAATGACTTTGAAAGATAGAGCTCCACCAAGAGAACCATAAGGGGGTCCTCAGATCAGGAATCCAAATTTTAGAAGGAACCAACCCCAACTTAAATAAAGAGAGCCAAGAAACCCAACAAATCAATAGAAAATTATACCTCCTTTTCAGAAAAATTATGCAGAGGAAGAAAATGAGACAACAAATGAGATAGAAGAGAATCAGATCAATATTTTTAGTGAAGGAGAAATAGATAATGTTTTCTTGAGCAAAGAGGAACAAGATCTATTCTTGTTAGCACAAAAATATGTCATGCCCATAGAGTTAGAGGATTACAAAAAGGGTTATCAAAATGATATTATGGAAGTGCACAAACAATATATTCTAAGAAATAAGAAAGCTGCAGAAAGTCCTCCTAAAAAGATCCAAATTTATGCATCTTCTACAAGTCAAACAAAGGTTGATCCTCCAAAGGAAACCACTCAAAAGCAAGTTACAACTCAGAAAGAGTTATAAAAACCTCAACCTTCTTTCAACATTGAAAATGAGTTATCTAAGGTTAAAATTTTTGTTCCTCTACCTGAATTGGTGAAAAAGGATGTGTATAGAAGTCAAATTGTAAAAGCACTAAAGATAGAGGAGGGAACATATACTGTGAATTTAAGTGATGACCAGCCTAAATTGTTATTTAGACCAGAATTCGGGGGAAATCACAAGATGTTAATGTGCCACCTTTTTATGTCAGCCTTAACATTCATGATTTCATTTTGCATTATGCCCTGTCGGATTCGAGTGCTTCACATAATCTCATGCCCAGAGTCATTATGGAGAAAATCATATTAGATATAACCATACAATATAAAGACCTTTTCTCTTTTGATTCAAGCATAGTAAGATGCTTAGATTTGATCAAGGATTTATTTGTAACCCTTGCCCAAATCCCAACAAAAATTGTAGTCATGGATATTGTTGTGGCTGATATACCTCCTAAATATGGAATGCTCTTTTCAAGATCTTGGGGAGAAAAGTTGCAGGGCACCTTGCAAATGGATATTATATATGCAACTATTCTTGTTTTAGGAAACAAATGAGGTTATATAGGGAGACTCTAATGAAAGACATGGTAAGCAGTCAGGACAAGCCCAATAATTACGCACTTTATTCTGTACATTTGGAGATGGATTCTTTCATTTTATATAACGAAAAATGTTTAGAGGAGGAAATGTCAAATATGGAAAGTCAATCAAAGAAAGCAGAGGATGTGAAGTTAAATATTGAAACAAAATATAATAAGGGTGAAGACCTTTGGCATATGGATTTTGATGGGGTAATCAACAAGGAAGGAGCAGGAGCTGGTGTCTGGATATTAGACACAAACTCTGGTATATCAAGGACGTATTCCTACAAAGTTGATTTCCAATGTAACAGCGATGTAGCTGAGTATGATGCATTTATTTTGGGGTTGCAGTTATTAAAGAGATCAAGAGCTAAAAAAATTTTGATCCATGGTGATTCATAACTCATCATAAATAAAATCAAAGATGAGTATTCAACTAAGCATCCTAGGTTGAGGGCATACATAAATGTTGTATTAGATATTTTGTAGTGTTTCCTAGAATATCCACTGTCTTTGATTCCTAGAAGTCAAAATGTGTTTGTTGATGCATTGGCTACCTTAGAAAGTACATGTAAAATCCCTTTCCACCCAAATAAGAAATATGAGATAGATCTATTGTCTCAGATAACATAAGGTATTGGTAAGTGTTTGACAATGACAAACAATTAGACAATTTTTTACAATTAAAGGGAGAGTTTGAAAATTTTCATATTGATATAGAAAGTAAGTTGAATATGATAGTCAAAAAACTATTTTGAGTTAGATCAATGAGAATTTTGATGAACTTAAAGCAAAGCTTGAAGTCTTGTGATTAAAATATAATGTAATACCAAGAGGTTTGGTACTACTTGAAGAATTATTTGATTTCAATGATGTGGCTCAGAAGCCCAAAATGCATCTTGTGGGACCTAAAGTAGAGGATTTTAACATAAAGACTAAATACAATCCTAAGATTTCGAGGCTTTCTAAGTCTTTACCTCCTGGATAGAAGCAGAAATACATTGATTTGTTGAAATAATACTCCGATGCTTTTGCATGGGGATACGAAGATTTAAAGGCCTATGACACTAATATTATTCAGTGTATTATTCCTATCAAAGAGGACCAAAAGCCTTTCAAACATAAACTTAGGAGAGTAAACCCTGTTTTGTTACCTTTAATTGAAAAAGAGGTAAGGAAGCTTTTTGATGCCAAGATTATTATAACTTTGAGATTTTATAAATGACTATCAAATCTAGTACCAGTGAGGAAAAAGACTAGAGAAATAAGGTTATGTGTGGATTTTTGAAACCTTAATAAAGTTTTTCTCAAAGATAATAATCCATTACCAAAGATGGATCATATTATGAAAAGGGTAGTTGGTTCTAGTAGAATTTCACTGCTTGATGGTTTTTCGGGTTATAACCAAATTTTAATGCATCTAGAAGATCAAGACAAAACAACTTTCACAAAACCATGAGGACATTTCATATATGTTAAGATGCCTTTTGGGCTTATGAATGTAGGAGAAACTTTTCAAAGAGAAATGTATATTTCTTTTGCAGATGAGAAGGATAGATTTATTGTGATATGTCTAGATGACATCACTGTGTTTTCTAAAACTAATGAAGATCATTTGTTTCATTTAAAAATTGCCTTTGAGAAATGTAGGAAATTTGGTATTTCCTTGAATCCTAAAAATTCTCTTTTTGGTCTGGAAGAGGGTAAAATGTTGGGAAATATAATTTCCAAAGATGGTATCCGAATTGACCCAAGTAGAATTGAGGCTATCATGAAAATTGAACCCTAAGAAACAAAAAGGAAGTGTAGTCTTTCATTGGTAAAACTAATTTTCTGAGGAGGTTTATCCCAAATTTAGCTGAGATCTTAAGAGATATCACCAAAATGTTGAAAAAGGACAACGAAATAAAATGGAATGCAAAAGAAAAAAGGTCATTCAGTGAGGTAAAGTCAAGTTTGACTTGTACTCCTATCTTAGCCAGTCCTGATTTCACTGAGGATTTCATTTCTTTTCTTTTGCTTCAAAACATACTATTACAACAGTACTAATGTAGAAAAACAAAGAGGGATGTGAGAAACCCATAGCCTTATTCAGTAGGGGGTTAAGTGATGCTTATTTTAAAAATAATATTATGGAAGATCAATCTTTTGCCTTGGTAAAAGCTTAAAAGGATTCAGGGTGTATGTTTTGCATTGTCATATAATTTCATTTGTTCCTAATGAAGTAGTAAAGGGTATCCTTACTCAAATGATCCAGGTGGAAAAAGGGGAAAATGGATAGTTGTTATTTTAGAATGTGATATTGAGATTAATCTTACAAAGCTTATTAAAGGTCAGGGGTTGGCCAAGTTAATGGCTGAATCAAATTTGCATGCATTGGACATCAATTTCATTGTTGCTCTAGATGGTGAAGAATAGTCTATCCAACAGGTAGCAGAGAGTTTTGTTACTTCCCCTTGGTACACAAACATTGTTTATGTTTTGCAGCATTTGCAAGCTCCTCTAGGTTTGACAAAGACTAAAGAAATATTTTTGAAATTAAAAGATGTTAAGTTCTGCACATTTTGGATCAAGCTTTATATTGGAAGGATGCTGGGGGGGGATTTTATTGAATTGTTTGTTAGAGGATGAAGCAGATAAGATGATGGAAGATTTTCATAAAGGTGATTATGGAGGGAACCTTTTCTGGAAGACTACAACAAATAAAATCTTGAGAACTAGTTTTTACTGGCCCACTTTGTTTACCAATGTGCATAAAAGGGTTTTTACTTGTCATCAATGTCAGGTTTTTAAAGGGAAAAAGAAACTCTTACCTTTGCCTTTGAAGCCTTTTTCAGTAGAAGTACCTTTTTAGTAGTGGGGTTTGGATTTTATTAGGGAGATTAAACCTAGTTATTCAGCCCAACACAAGTGGATTTTGATAGCTACAGATTACTTCACCAAATAGAAGCAGTTCCAACTAGGCAGGCTACAGACTCCGTAATTATCCAATTCATGGAAGGTAATATTCTTTCTAGGTTTGGCTGTCCTCATAAAATCATCACTAATAATGTTGCCTTTAAATCTAAAAATATGGTAGATTTATGCAATAAATATCATAATTTTTTAGGAAATTATACTGCCTATTATCCTCAAGGAAATGGATTAGCAGAATCTTCTAAAAAGAGCTTGGTCAACATAATAAATAAGTTATTACAGGAAAACAAGAAGTATTGACACAAAAAGTTGATAAATTTTCTATGGGATGATAGGGTAAGAACTAAGGAATCAATTGGAATGTCACCTTTCCAATTGGTTTATGGAGTTGATGCAGTTTTCCCTACCTATCTGGGAATTCCAATGTTGAAAATATTACAGGAATTAGAAGTTGAATAAAATTATGTGTAGAGAAGGATAAATCAAATGGTTCAATTACAACAGACTAGAGAAGAAGTCTACAACAACAAACAAATAATTCAGGATAATATTAAAATGATTCATGACAGAAGAGTGAAAGTAGATGATTTTCAGCTAAATGACCTTGTGTTAAAGTGGGATGCCAGAAATGAGGAAAAGGGAAATCATGGAAAGTTTGACAACTTATGGAAAGGCCCTTACAATATTGAAGCTTTCTGCGGAACCAATGCATTTCTATTAGAATATTTGACAGGAAAAACAATGTCAGGAGGGACTGTTAGTGGCAGGTTGCTCAAGCACTACTTCACCTGAGTTTAGCTGGTTACAAAGCACGACATTGTAAATATAATTTTATTTCAAGTACTATAGGTGTGGGTAGTTTTCATCAGAAATTGAAGCCTGAAGTGAAGACCCTAAGTTTCAAATGAATTTCTACCATATCTAATGATTTTTCAATTAATCAGGTTAGTCTCACTTGTTTGAAGATTAAATAAATGCCCAATGGAGAAGGCTACTAGTCCACGGTGTTCTTGACACCTCACAGGGAGCATGACATCCCCATTAGAGCCACTGTTAGGGTCCCATAAATATAGTAATCAAGGTATTGTTATATAGGCATTTATCCCACAGGGATATTGTGAATTATTTTTCATTTTAAGATTGTCTAATTTATAAAAAGACAAATAGAAAAGAAAAGGAGAAAAAATAAAGATTAAAGGGGAAAAGAAAAATAAATAAATAAAAAATAATAAACCCCAAAGGGGCGTGCTAATTCAAATGCCACCAATAGTTAAAGTGTATTCAATTTTTTTAAATCCAGAGTAAAGGTGATTTGACTATTTTTGTCACTTTCCATAAAGCGTTTTTACTTTTGAGCAACTAAGATCTTCCCCACCCAAATCAACAGTGGGGGACGATGTTTAGACTCCCCTCCAACCTTTCAAGACTTAATGAGTAGGGGGGCTTGGAAATGTGGTTTACAATGAAACCCCCCAAGGTAACATGGTGACTCTGCAACTATTTTAGGGGGTCCCTTCCCTTTATAGCTTATCACTCTTACCCCTCCCCCCCAAAAAAATCACCATTTAATGCTCCTTCCACACGTTTTCTCCCGCTCCATCCTCACACTTGTCATGAGACGCTTCGTCCATGTCACCCATTCATCCACATCACCCATCTGCCCATTTCATGTAACAATTAGCATTCAAATCTCCCGCCAACATCCATATAATCGTTGGCCATTAAATTTCTCCCGCTAACGTCTAAAAACTCATAAATGCTACGCTCCAAAATGGTAATAATATCATTGATCGGCCTCAATTCCCATTATAAAATCTTGTATCAGCCTGCATTATACCCTTCTGCTTCTTATTTTATCCACGCAGGTTCATATTGAAAGAGTACCAAGCTCGCCAACGCCTTCTGCAACCAATCCATATACGACTCAGTAACACTGTTCTTTGAGTTTCCTATTAAAATTAAAAATATCTTCGCACAAAGGAAAGGGAAAGATGCCTTATGAGGATCCTATAGTACCTCCTATCCTTGATTTAGATAGGTCCCCTTTGATTGATACCCAGTACACGATAGTAGAAACTCAATGTGAGTTTGATCTATATGAGCTTCATAATTGGGCAAAACAGAAGTATTTAGATCGGAGTGATGATTTAAATATCTGGGAATCATTTCTACCTCAATTTACCTTTCTTTAGACTCATATTTTCCTAGAATTCGCTACCTAGTATCATCTCAGATACCTTGCCAGCCAGAAAGTAGTAATTTCTCAGAACAATGAGATGTTATTCTCAACTACCCTATACGCCATTTGTCAAGCCCTCCAAATTAATACTCAAATCGCTTTACATCCATTTTCTATTGATGCACTCATGGATATATACAAAAATCTTACCGTCCCTAAGCAAGCCCATACTTTTGAATGTTTTCTACCTGAAAATTCTGAATTGCCTAGAACAAATGCCCCATACTCTGCTTTTATTTCCCTGAGATGTCAAGACAAGTCATTTCCATGGTTACTTGCTTATTAGGTTATCATACAGACCAATGGGTATGTGAGGTAGTGTTAGGGTTTTTATCAGTATTTTCAGTTGGTCAAAAGACTTCAATTCTTTTTAGTTACAGTCAATACTTATAAGATGTTATACATGAGCAGTTTCTCAAGTTTAAAGCTGAAGGTGCATTCAAACACCAATTGATTTTAGTATATTTGATGCTATTTTATCAAGCATACAAGTTCAAGTTCCAGTTATAGAAGATGGATGATCATGGAAGTCCATTACCAATCATTCACTAGACTTATTTAGTCAGAATAAATTAATAAGATTATTCATTCATAGATTTTGTGGTTTAGTTTTTACATACATACTTGTGTCTACTTAGCAATGATGCTATACTAAATATTTTACTAGAGATCAAGATTTTTTTTGCACCTTTCAGAATAGGCTAAAGTTGGAGATTGGTATCTCTACCAGAACAATACAGAGATTCAGATCTATGGGTGTGGGCTTCCTCCCTATAGGTTACCAGTTTTTGTGCCAGTAAGAATTTTCACTTTGGAATACACTAGATAGATGTTAAACATGGATGGATTACATTTTGTATCAAATAAAAAGAAGGCACAATTTAAATTGAAGGTACACGTTGGGCCTTATATTGTAAATACCAGAGAAACAACAAAGGAAGTGGAGGAAATCTTAAGGCAGATGAAATTTAAACTAAGATTCACATGGTCTTATGATCTATTAGGGATAATTTCAAAGCTGAGAGTTGAGAAGAAGACCACTCCATATGCACATACACATAGGCCATTTATAGAGAAGTATGCTAATCAAGAGCAGTGGACAGAGAAAACACTACAGGAGGCTGAAGAGAAAATAGTCAGTCAATCATCTCTACAAACTCCTATCCCAAAAGATAAGTAAATCAAGAGGCCAAGGGAAAGTATGTCCCCTACAAATTCAGAAGCTCAGGCTACAAATTTCCATGTCTTCAAGAAGAGAAAGAAGGATCCAAAGACCAATACTAAGAGTGATCCTCAAGTAGTAAGTATTCAAGAAGAATCCTCAGAAGAGAAAAGTACAATGGTTTTGATAGGTATTCCCATCACCTCATTCTGATATGTTGAGGAGATAACTGAGTCACCTATCTCTTCTACATCTCATATTCCAACACAACATAATATTTTTGCAAGATATAGGGAGATCAAGAGGAATAATGAAGCATTGAAGGCTTCAATATATTTAGAGTTTTGGAACCAAACTGCCACCACTCAACATAGGTTGTTGTATGCATTTGACAAAGAAAAGAGGTAGTTCCAAATGGCCTTTTTGGAACCTACAGCTCCAGCCCCCAGAACTGTAGAAGGCTACAAAGCTTCAATATTTTTGTTGATACCAAGAAGGTTCATGCTATCTATCAAATTGATTTGCATAAGCAAGCATGCGAGATGATTTACACAACACTAACCAGTTCAGCCATGGTTGCCTCAAAGTTAGAAACCTCTTTGAATAATATGCATTCATAGTTGAAGATAGAACAAATGTATTCTCTCACCAAAGACACTAGAATTAAAAATTTAAAAGATTTCATAATCAAACTAGGATATGATCCTAGTGATGTCAACAAAGTTGAGGAGATAATCAAAAACCAAAATGAAGATATTCAAGTCGTTAGGAAACAACTTAAGCTTCCAACCACAAAGCACCCTCAAGCCAAAGAAGTAACCGATATGGAAATGGAAAAATAAAATTTGCTCAAAATAATAGTTGAACAAAAGGTTCAAATCCAAAATATGGAAGAGGATATGGAAGCACTGTTGAAGGAAAAGGAACAATTGGAAGTAGCAGGTACATCAACACAACAGGAAGTACAACAAATAGCACAAGCATCAACTTCAAATTCTTATGAGAAGCTAGTCCATGATTTAGGAGAATTATCATTAACAAATAAGGAAAATGAGAAGTTAACAACAACACTCACAAAGATGGAGGAAAGCAAGGTAAAAGAAGCTAATTCATACCTAGCAGAGGTGCAAAAGAACTACAAATTGATACAACATATTCAAAAGTTTAAGAATTAGTCTCTAATAGATTAGATGTTGGCAGAGGCCAAAAAGGGTATATGGCATAACATAAATGCAAACATCACAGAATTATGGTCATACATTCAAATCATATTTGAGCAAGAAGATTTAGTGTAGAATGTCAAGACAACAATTGAATAAACAAAGATTGAAATAGAGCATAGGTCAACATAAGCAATTAAAATTATTAAGATGTTGAATTCTAAAACTACAGAAGAGCTTGAAGAGCTCCATATTCAAGATAGAATAGGCACAATGATGGAAGTAAAAGGGGTATTAACAAAGAGGAATCTCATGATACATTTGGAGAATAAGTGCAAAGAATTGGAGTTACATGTAAAAAGATTTAACAAAATATTTAATGTATTGTAGGAGAAATGGCTCCCATCCTTAAGAGCTTCTAATGGCAAATTGATTCCATTAGAAAATTATCAAGATCAATTATGTAATATAGTTGTGGATGCATCCAAGTTTACTAAAGTAAGAGGAACTATAAGTGGAGAAGCTTTCATGGAAGGCATACAACATCATCTCTTAATTCAACATCAAGTCCATCATCTATTTTTAAACAAACCAGCTTTCCAGACATACATAGAATTAGATGAGAGATTTTGGAGCCTAGTAAAGTTTTCAATTCATAGTGAAACGTGATGGGATAAATTGTTGGAGTTGGTTGAATAAAGACAAATAGAAATCCTACAGCTTTGGGGAGTAGGTAAACAAAAGAAGCACAAAATTAGCTACAATCACTAACAATTCAGCTCAAAGTCTTAACATAAAATAAGAAATACTCTAGATTTCCTATTACTTAGTTCTATTTTGGAAATATCTACATGTTTTCATTAGATATTATTTTGTAATAAATTTTATTTGAATTCTAAATAAATTCAAGACCAACCCTATAAATATTTTGTAAAAAGACTTAGTAAGGGTTGGATTATGTAAGAAGAGAATATTTGTCTGTGATTGTAAGTAGTGAAATATATTTTTGAAGTAATCAATTCAATAATATAGAGGTAGTTTGTTTTCAGTATTCTTGTGTCAAGCAAATGGTGATGTTCTCCTTTTTACAAATCTGTTTTCCTTTCAAGTTTCACATAAATGTTTTCTTTCTTAATTTTTTTACAAGATTAAGGGCCAAATTTACTTTTAGTACTCTGCTCTGGCTTGTTAAGAAATCTCAATGTTTTCTTTCTGATATTAAGTATAAAATCCATCTGTGTATGCTCTATATTTAATTGATCCTAATTATTGTTCATCTCATCCACACCACAATAGCTCTACAAGATATAGGAGTTTGCCTACCTCGCCCTGTTTTCTTCTCCTCTGTTTATTTTAATCGATTACTGAAGACCTTACGACTCCATGCCCAATGGACTTCTCTTCCATTTTACAAACAAAACTTAAAAAAAAAAACTATTTTTTCCTTTCATACCTAGCCTAAAATCTACACAATAAGATTAAAAATTCATATAGAGAGAGCCCTCTCTGAAGCTGGAAGGGATAGATCCTAGCTTTAAAAATGGTTTGTTGTTACCTCTGCATTTTCCTTTTCAGCCTAGGAAAACTATAGAGTGCTAACAGTTACATCATTGAAAAATCCTTTGGAACATAAATAAATATCACAATTTTTTGTCTAGATTATAAAGATTTACTGATGCAATGCTCCTGAATTTGAACAGAATCCATTGAAACTATAGATGACAACCCTAGTTAATAGGAATGTGAAAATATGCTTTATTTATGTATTGTTTATATCCAAAGCAGGGATTTCCTCCATATTCTCTACAATGTATAGTCCTGTAAGAGCTTGAGGTTGGACTATTGAGATGGGATCTTTACCACACACATCGCCCTTGTATGAGGCTGAAGTAGATGGCCCTCTAGAGCCCATTTCTCCCCCATGTAATCTCAACACTAAAAATGGAAACGAATTATTGGATATATTGTGTGCACTCTGCCAGAAAGAGTCCAACAATTGTGTTACATCATAAATAAGATGTTGAAAGTATACAAGAATTCTAAGATATTGTTTCAAGACCTATTCTAAATCTTCACCTTGGCATCTACATGAACCTTGATCAATGTACATTTTCCACTAAAATTTTTAACAAAAAATTGAAACCCTTGCATGGATATTGGGCTTTTTGTGTTATCCATCCCCCCCATTGAAGAGGGATCTAGAGGGATATTCTATAGGTATTCTTCTTTCTGAGTGGTTTTACGAAGTAATGAGTCAATATCTTCCCTGTTAAGAGAGGTCATTTCATTGCATTTGAAAACCTTATTCTACAGAGCAGTGGTGACAATCCTAGGCATTATGGAGTTCAAAGCATAAGCATTGGCTCTGTTTGTTACTCCAAGAGCCAAAGTTCCCATGAATGCAATGGTCTTAGTTCCTTTAGTAGTGGCTCCCACGACTATCCCTTCTTAAGCCCCAAATGTTTCTTCTCACCTCCAAATATCATATACGTAGGAGGAGGAGTTTCACATGCATCTGCGTCAGGATCCATCGAAATACTAACCTTGGAGTTCTTGTGCCTCTTCCCTTTATTTTTGCCTCATGATTGGTTCCAACGACAAGATGAGGGTAAGAATATGGGCAATGTAGAGGAGGAGGCCAATGAGTTTAACTTCCGTAAGAGCATAAGTGTGGGAGTTGGGAATGCCATTGTCTCCTCTCTTCTAACCGATGATAAGATATGATATATATTGGTTGTCGAATGAGCCTTGTGAAAATATATTTCTATATGTTCACTAGTTATGAAGATGAATGATCGTGTCCCTTAGTTCACTCACATCCATTAGTTATGTTATGTCTCTTATTATTATTATTATTATTTTAAATTCATTTCATTTTCTCTCTCTTCAATAATACTTTGTCCTCAAATCATTTTAAGGAAAAGTCTAAATCTTGATTTTGGGTTGCAATGCCTTCTCATGCCTCTCCATTATTGAGGTTGTGATGGTTGAATACATGAAATGTTATGCATCAAGAAGTACTAAGTAAAATTATTGAATTATGAAAGGGTCACATCGCCCTAATTTGATCCTCTATGGAATTGTGTATTTATAGGGTCTTTGGATATAACTTTTTGTGTTGTGACAATCAAGATGAATTCTATATTGAAACCCAATCATACTAGAATTAATATTCTTTAGAATGTAATTTAAACATTTTATTTATTCTATGAAATGTTGATATATTGATTAGTTAAAGTATTGGATCTTGTGAAGGTGTTATTGAATCTCTTTAAATGTTATTGTAATATGAACTTTACTTAAACCATTATTGTATTGTTTTCTTAATCCATTTTTTGTATCACGTCTTCATCATATAACTATTTAGTTTTTTTGACACAGTTTTTTTATCATTAAAGACACTTGAATTTGCTAGGGTTTTTGTATCTAGGTGAATCCATATGTCTTAGTCACATTTTTTGACAAGAATAACATTAAAAAATGGCCTATGCACACCATCAATTAAGATTTTACTTGATTATGGATTTAATCCATTGATCAAGGCTTTAATCCCTCAATAGGGTTCAAATCTCAATTGTGGGCTTAAAACTAGAAGGTTTCAAACATAGATTAATGACCTAAAAATAGGTCAAGATTTCAAACCCCGATTGAGGGCTTAAAACCCCCATCAAGTGTTTTAAATACTTTTCAAAATCTAAATTATCTACCTTCTCTTTTCTTGACCTTTTAATTTTTCCAAACAAACTTAGATACAGTTCTTTAAATGACCATTTTCATTAATATTTTTTTATTAAATTCTTGTTTAGTTTAGTATTAAGCTCTTAAATCCCCTATTCAATTTCTAGCATATCTTTTATCCTTTGAGTTCTTGATTTAGACAAGTAGTTTTTTTCCATATTCTTTTAGGTGGGAAATTTCTTCATCCTTTTATAGAGTCCCTTGAAGCTTGACTTGTACGCTGAAATTTGTTGTCATCAATTTTCATAATAATTTTTTTAAGTATTTATTTAATTAACCTATTCAATCTATATCATAGGGCACATAGTTCATGTTGAAATTTATATCTCTCTCTTTCTTTAAAGAAAACATCTCAAGGAAAAACCTATTATGTACTTCTCCGTGGATGGTTAAGAAGGTAAATAATCAACCCTAGAGCCTAACCTCAAGGGGATCAAGAGAGTAGAAATTATAACCTCCCCAACTTTGGAGAGAAATATCACATCTAACTCATGGCTAACTCATGGCTGCTTATGCTAACCTTCAAGGCTACATTGAAAATTATATCTTATGTACTAAAAAATCTTTAATTATCTTTCTCTTGAAATATACTTTCCTTCTTATAATTTATCACTTCCTCTATTGAATGTTAAATTTTATACAAAGGATTGATTGTGATATATTTGAAATTTATAATTTGTTCAAAGGTTTTGTGAGTCTCCTTTTAACCATTCACATAATTTCATAATCATTTCTATCAGTGTCACCATAGTTACTATACTGACTATTTCTATAATACTTATTTCCTAATTTACTTTTTTGACAATAGATGAGTAATCTATGAGAAAATGACCCACAAAATTAATACTTTAATGATTATCTTTTTTAATTTTATGACTTTCTTTGATATTCCTCAACTATATATATATATATATATATTTTGGTATTAAAAGTGAAATTTTCATTACCTTTAAATCAAGTCTTTCTATTCTTATTAAATTTGTTAGGATTAAGGGTATAAGATAAATTTTTATATCAAATTTATTAAATATTTGCTTATGTTCAACCCGTTTTATTTTTGCACCAATTCCACCTTTAATTTTTTTAATATTTACTTAATATCTTAAATATTTATATTAAAACTAATTATGAAAATGTAATTAGGGTTCCTATAACTAGTATTGACCTCCATCATTGTTACTAATAATGACTCTATATGGTAGAAAACTCCTATTAATATGATCTTAACTCTTCTTGCTTTGACTTAAAATGCCTAGGTATCCTTGATTAACTTACTATTTATGTGAATCACCCAAAATCATGGTTGCTACATATATAAAGATTATTAGAATATGTAAGAATATTATTATGCTTACATGAATCTTTTTGACAACAATTTTCAATGTAAAATATAGACTTAAAATGTTTTTGGTTTTCAAATATTTTAGCATAATGTTTGAGACATTTTCAGAATGGTACTATTGTATAATTACATTTTTTTAGTATTAAATTGACACTCTTGGATTTTCTTGGCTTATGTCTCTTTAAATTTTGATTGAATATAGTATATTTTTCCTCTTGATAACTAGAGATAGTACTCATAATTTGAATGAGAAACCATAGAATATATTATCCTCTTGAAATCTAGATATGGGCTTTCTAGTACCCATAATTTGAATGAGAAACCATAGAATATATTCTCCTCTTGAAATCTAGAGATGGTAGCACAATTTGAATGGGAAATTATCAATTAGGTTTGAAATTTATTCCCCCCTTTAACTTTAGAAATTTGTTTAAACTCATGTTTATTCAATTTGCAACAAAGTAATCTTTGTTAAATGAAAATTTGAGCTTAAAACCATTAAAGCTATTTCTTTTTTATTAGAGGCTTAAATTGATTATCTTCTTTCTTAATTTGTAGTGGATAAAAGGAATGTCAAAGACTAAAATTAGAGAAACTATTATAAAATGATTATGGCAACACTAAAATTAGAGAAACTATTATAAAATGATTATGGCAACAGGCCAAGAGTTATGTTTCCAAGGGTAATGAACTTAACCAAAGGTTTAGTAAAATGTGTGGGTAAGGAATGAGATCAAATTTGGTTCTAATACCAATGTAATGAATGTATAATTCATTAACTATAAATTCAACATTAAAGAGTTGAAATCCATGTAGAATGATAAAATATTAAAAAAATGAGGTATGATCTATAGATTGATGATAAAATGAAGCTTGTGATGATATACTTATACACATTGATTAACCATGAAATTGAATGACCATGAGGTCATACCCCTTAGTTAGGTTAGATCTTTTATTGTTGTTGTTGTTGTTATTATAATGATTGACATTTGAGTTGTATTTATCTTTTTGTCATAAAAAGGAAATTACATTTAGCAAGGAAAATCTAGTTTTATCTCATTACTTCTCTATTGGGAGTGCACATAGTCTCCCCATTTCCATTGGTCTTATTTTCTAGTCCTTCACATATTAATCTACTTATAGTATCTCTATTTTATGTGGAGTTGTGTTTGCCTATAGTGTTCTAAAATAAAACATTCAATTTTTAGTGAGATTTTAGGTAAGGCATATATTTGTCATTTGATTCTCTATTAAAAATTTGCACCAATCAATATAACATACAAGTCCTAGAGCATATTTATGGAGTACAAACCTTTACTAAAATCAACATGGATGTTTGTTATGTTGTTTGTCCTCTCTTCATCTTATGGGTATTATTTATGTCTGTTATCCATAACTTGAAATATTTTTATATAAAAAAAAATATTGAATAACATAATAACATAATGATTCACAATAGACCTTATATATCCTGGATTAGCAATAGCACACAAGTGGTATCAATGCACAATTTTGTATCATTCATGATATTTAAGAATAAAATTCATGGAAAAAGTCAATAATATAAAAATCATAAAGGAATAAGACCATGGATAGGTAAAAACCACTTAAAACCATTGTAGTTTTTTTCAGTGGGAGACTATATATTTTTTTAATGATTTATAATATCTTATTTATATTTTGTATAAAAAAATATGAAAAATACCTAAATTTTAGTTAATTAATTATTCTCAACCATATTTTATTTTTGGATTTGTAAAATTGTAACTTTATATATATATGTTTAATATAATATGCTAAATCATATATATATGTGTGTGTTTAATAGAATATGCTAAATTATAATTATTAATAATTAAATATTATTAAATAAATAATAACTTCTAAAATTAGAAATAAAAGTAAAATGTCAAATAAGAAATAAGAAATAAAAAATATAAAGTTTAGGATTATAAAAAATAAATGTCGAAACAACTAAAAAAATGATAAATGCATATTTTTTTTTGAAAATAAATTTCTTTATTTCAAATTTTATTCTATAGAAAAGATATATTTGATTAAGCATTGCATGTGAGAGACATTTATTTTATAAATATTCTTTAAGACTTATATCTACCTTTTTCATTTATAGAAGTATGTGAAATGACTTAGTTGATTAATTTCAAACCTTGAATCATCATCATTCATTCTCAGTGCTTTAGATTGTGACTCAACACACAAGTCATAGACTAATGATGATATTAAGATGAATTGGATTTGAATTCTTACACTTAAATTAAATTAAAAAGAGGAAAAGACTAAATTATAAAGACTAATAGATAATTGGACTAAATTATAAAGGACCATAGACAATTTTGTGCCTATAGACTTAGGAATTGTTTTAAACAAAAATACATTTTTACAAATATACATTATACATTTTAATATATACACATTATTTTAAATTAGAAAATACACAATTTTGAAAAAACAAAAGGTTAGAAAATTATTCATTGAGTTAATGGGATCCTGGTCTAAACAATAGACTAAATCATTTGAATGAAATTCTTGATATTAAGTTAGTTTTGTTTTTGTTTTGATTTAAACAGGAGAATTCAATATAATAGAATTATTTGTATTTGTTTTGATTTAAATAGAATTCAATATAATATAATTATTTATTAAGTGGACATGTTATTTTTAAAGGTTATCTATTTAATGTTGATTGACACACATATATTATAAAAGAAAAAACTAGGATATTTAAAATTATGAATTAGTAATTTGTAAAAAACGATTTTCAATTCTACTCCATGCATTTAAATTTAACCTATTTCTATTTCCTTATGTTTGTAAAAAACAATTTCTTCGCTAAATAAAAATAATTTTCATCTATTAATTATTAAATTAACCTAAATATTAATTTAATTTAATTCAATTTTATTTCAAATTTATGAAAATAATGTATTTAGTTTTTAAATTAGAACGAATATAATGTGAACATTAATATGGCTTGGTTCCTTGAGAGTGAAATTTAGAAAAATGTAGTGTTCAAAGTGAGCAACCAAAATTGAAACTTTTATAAAACTAGAAGGTTGTTGAGAAAGGGACAGAACAGAAATTTTCGTAATTGTGGTATTAAATTGAATTTAGATATAAAACAAAATATGTGGCATCATTTTGATGTCAGCATATTCATGGTAGTCAACCCCCTCCACTACTTGTACAAAGATTATATTTTTATCACTTTGTAATCATAATGGCAAAGATAATGTCTCTAATCAATCAACATTACCTTTGGATGATATGAGCTTTCGTGTTCATGAGTGGAATTATGACCAATTAGGATGCAACTTGGAAAAGAGACAATTTTGCTTTATTATTATTATCGTTGGGAAAATTGCCACGGTCTTTGAATAATCATTCATACATTTGCATTGCATTTAATTTTTATGGTTAACGATAAAGATGCAAGCATGGTTCCGGCGATTTTGCTTTTAAGATCAAGGTTCCAGCGGCATGGGATTAAGAGCTTTTGAAAAGCAAAGTTGTTGAAGCGGTGGACGAGTGTGGGGTGGTTTTCAGTTTTTGGAAAGCAAAGCATTTTGACTTGTGGGAACGAGAAACTTTAACGCTTTTGGTTTTGACTTATAAAACATTTATACAAAAGGATTACTTTACTTTACTTTACTTTACTTTATATTTGACCAATGCTTGGCCTTAGATTTAGGCTTCCAGAGGTGTAAAATTATTTTAAAAAAAAGGGGACAATTGAGGATTCAAATAGTCCAAAATGTCAGGTGAATTTCAATAACGGATTCTGACCAGGCCTTTACTTTAACAAAATGATACCCTCTCGCTTGCTTCCAATGTCAAAGTCTGGGCAGAAAAATTCCCTTCCATGGCCAAAGATATGATATATAGCTTCAGAAAAGGTTGTACTGGGGACTTTGGCGAAGAAGGTCAAGCCTTTTTACATTGGTAATGTCAAATTTTAAGATTTTGAGTGTAGTTGAATCTATTATAAAAACCTAATTTAATTTGGAGTTGTTTATAATGCTATTTTTTGGAGATTCCGGTAACGGAATCCGGCGGAAGAAATGAGGTTAAATCTTGATTTTTAACATTTAAAATGGTTTTTTAACTATATATTTGGATTCAGCGCCCTGAAAAACCCCTGGGAGCTATTGATTGTGCAGAAACTAGCTATTAAACTGGGATTCCAATAAATTGCTGCCGGATTTTGACCGGAAAAATCCGCCAGAAAAACTTTCAAAAAATCGCGTTATAGACTACTGCATTTAATTTTGTTTAAACCAGATTTATTTTTATTATAAAAAAATATAATTCGAACTCTTAAAATTTTTTTACTCAAATTCCGGACAAATTTAAATTCTTCTGCAACGCCAAGTTTTTTTGGTTAGTTGAGATGGCGTTCCCGTCACATTCAGAGTCGGAGCCCCATAATGGTTAGAGAGAGCGTCTGGGTTCGTACTACCCCCACCACCGCAATATTTAAAGTGTTTTAAAATTACGATGACACATGTCGTGCTTGTCCATTTGCAAAGTTGTGAGTAAAGCTAATGATTACGAAATGAAGCATCTTTTGGGGAGGAAAGAAGATGAATGGATGGAGAGATTATGAGTGTAGTGGAAGGAGATACGTGGACTCCAGAGTAAAGCGGCAAAAAGGAAAAAAAACATTATAGCGAGAAAAAGTAGTTGTAATGAAGTTGGGATGAGGGCATTAAAGTTCAATGCAGGAGCGTTGCCTCTTGAGCTTCGTGCGTTCTATCTTTTTCACAGAGGTATTGCAGAGTCAGTGCACTGCATGCGAGGGAGGGAGGGAGGGTGAGGTGAGGAGGAGAGGAGAGGGTGGAAGGTGAGGGCCATGCCCATGCCTATGATGTGCTGTGCTGTGCTGCAACTGCTGCTGCCGCCTCTGCTTTCAGGCCTCTTGGCCCATCACATCCCATACACATTCCCATGTAAAGGATTTTATTTTATTTGGTAAAAGAAAAACCATATCCAGCACTAGAAGGACAGATCACGCAGCACGTAGTAGTATAAATCATGAATCGAGGACGACGTCCCAAATAAAAACGCAGTTAACTCTGGGTAAACCCAACCTAACCCACCCAAGAAGGTGGACATATGTCAGTTTGAGGTAAGTATTCGCTTGATTGCTTATCAGTACTTTACATTGACAGCCATGCGATTGTCCTTGCTCCTCTTCCGCTCCTGCTCATGCGCGGGGCACGCCGGTCGTGAATCTCACGAGTCACGACTTCATTACCCATCCGCCTACTCATTTCTTTCTCACGTAAGAAGAACGAGGAGAAAGTGACCCTTACCCGGATCCGGATCCGGACCCGGACCCGGACCCGGACCCCTGGGATTACTCTGGCCACAACCCCACATTTACACACACAGATCAGCAGCCACGCCGACTCTCTTTTAATCACCCAATTACTTTATTTCACTGTGTAAATATTTTTTTAATATAACTTTGCTAGCTAATTTTTTACCATCAAGCAAAACTAGATATCAAATTAGTGTATAATTTCATTAGCTAACTTTGAAATGTTCAATAATGGCCGCAAAACCAAATGCCAAATTAGTGTATAACTTGGCTGGCCAACTCTTCACCATCATTCCACCTGTTGAATAACACGTTGACAGGGAACATCCGTAACTCCACTCACAACCTCAAAACAGACGTCTGTCGACGGGGAATTACATTAGGGCGGAATCAACGGGGACTTACCCTTGGGCTTTGCCCTTGTTCTCGCCAATGGCAATGACCAATCCGTTACTCCAGGTGCTTCCAGTAAGCCAGAAAATAAAAAGATGACACCGCACGGCCTGCTTCGTTTCAATTTGGCTGCACCTGGCAAGGAGAACTTGACGGGAAATCCAAGCCAAAAGTCTCGGTTTTCATGACGTCAAGTAATATGCAAGCTTTTCGTCATATAGACAGAATCTGGTTTTGAAAGCAATATTTGGCGTTAACTGCCAGCGAAATTAATTGCAAGGAACGCAATTTTTTTTTGTCAAAGAAAGCGATGAAAAGTCACCTGATGCGTCTACGTGAATAGAACCTCTTTCTTATCAAAATGGATGACATCTTCGCGGCCTCAGATATTCTTTCTTAAATGCCAAGTTCATGCTCTGTAAGGCCTCGCATGTCATATCGCGCTGGGGGCGAATATAATAGAAATCCCCAAACACAATTCACTTCTCTTGACGGGAAATTTGTTTTGACGTCTCGTCGATGTGACATATTGCGCTCTTGGGCTGTCCGATTGTACAATCGATTTCGGCAAAATGCAGAGCTGGCAGCTAACTGTATCTTTAGTTAATCATTAGTTGGAATAAACATAAATATATGCCGTGCAATGCGATTATCAGTAGCTTCGTTCCGTGATCAATATGCTTATTAAACGGGCGGCCGCATGGATGGGGGAGCTGATTCCTTCTCTTTCTTCCTTCCTTTCCCCACCTCCAGCGATGATTTGTATGATAACAATCCAGTCTCCAGAGCAATTATTACCAAAACTGGCGTGCGAATCGGCCCTATCGACGTCTTTTACTCGCTGGACTTTGCGTTGTTGGGATATATTAATTGACAAGATAGGGCTATATGCCGTTTGTTTTGGGCCGCCGAATAAAAAGTAAGTTAGAGGAACTGGTGTGTTACCGCTATCCACGCTAGTCACAGACCTAAACCTTAAGCCTAACCTGTGGTCTATGCTTCACGTAAAATAGTGACGTCACGACCATGCCATCCGTTAAAAGCACCACCGCTAGTTAATGCGTGAAATTCTGCATGCATCCATGAATGGATGGATGAATGAATGAATGCATCTGGATGTTGATGATGATGAGAATGATGATGAGGATGATATCATGGGTATGGCATTTGAAGTTTATTCCCCCTAATAATAATAAATACATATCAGATATAATAAGTATTTATGTGTTATGATGCGTTATACGTGCGCCACAGCTTCAACGTCATGATGCCATCGACCACGTTTCCTGCAGGAAGCTGACACTAGGCGTGCACGCCTACCTACCTCTTTCTTTCTTGGCTGGGGTTGGCCTGGCCTAGCCTTCCCCCCCCCTTCTCTCGCTCTTGTGATTGTTGTTGTTGTTACTAATTACTAGGTGAGTAACAAACAAGAACAAGAAACAAAGTGGAAGCACAACTAGGATTGTTAAGATTGTTCTTTAAGCCTCAGAAACCCTAGATTAACAAACAAACGAACCGAACACGCCACGACTGGCGCCAGTGGAAGCAGGGAGAAGGCTGGACGGTTGGAGTTTGGATGAATACTGTCTGGATTTGTTTTTATGTTTATGGTAATTGAGTGGTTATTTTGGGGCAGGCGGCTGTCGGAAGGATATACAGTTATATGGTGTGTAATGGCACACAGGAATGTGCTTTAGTATATAGTTGTGTGTGTCATCCATTCAGGGTGGACTCCATCACCGAGGTTCGTCGGGAGGCGGACCGAAATCGATCCGAGGAACCTGACTCACTCTGTCCGACGCTTTGGGAAACGGTGAGCTTCACCCTTTCATTCCCTTCCCTTCCCTCCCCTCCCTCCCTCGCTATTAACTATATTTTTCGACAGTGGAGTGGACATGACATACCCTATATGATGCTTATTGCGCACCCTAGTGGTCTCTTTTAGGGCATCTGTGTGTGCACTAACTCATGAGGAGGAGCAGGATTAGCAAAGGACAGCTGCAATATGATGAGGCCGTGTTGCCCATGAAATTTTGCTGGGCAATCCGCATCTCGGATCGAGGTCTTCAGTACGATACGTAGGCGTAAAGCAAGCCTGCCAGACCGAACCAGCCCAAAATTGAACTTCATAACCCTTCCGGAAGAAGATCTCGTAGTTTCGCTGCTGTGTATTATTGTGAGTTGTGGAACCAGAAAATAATTAAGAAACGCGTCTCGTGTCCAGACCTTGGACTATTTTTTCGCCGTGTGCGAGGGGGATTCAGGGTAACAGAAGGCGTGAAGCGAAGATAAGAACGGGGATTTGGGACCTGGAGAATTGAACGGAGTTTTTGGACTCTTGCTTATGGTTTCGTACTGATTTAAATCTAATTTGTCTTCTTTCGGTGATTTCGATTCAAGTAGTCGTGTCGATCATGACAGATTTCTTCGCCTGGATGGGCATCAGATCTGGTCTCAGTCGATGACCTACCTCCTCTCAACCACACCCTCACCTTGTTCACCACACAAACCGAAATCCTCGTCACGGGAAGCAAAGCTGAGATTTAATTGCTCCTTTCTTCTGATTATCTTTATATCTAGTTCACAGTTCAGATTTCATTAACCTAAAACCTTTTAAAAGAAAAGGAAGAACATAGAGGGATCCGAATGAGGTTTGCAGCCAAAGCGGCACAGCATAAAGTTTTAGAAGGAAAATATATGCAGATATACATCTCTAATCCGCTTCCTTTCACTGTGGCGAAAGAGGTCGAACGATATGTTCAGTGAAGCGAACAAGATTCAGAGAGAGAGGCCTCCGAATGTTAATCTTGGTGGGAAAGAGCAGACAGCAGCAGGTTCAGTGGCTCCGGTTGGCTTTTATCAGCTTTCACTTACCACTAGGTCTGTCAAATTTTTGACCTTACTGTTTTGTTTGGGGATTATAAGTGTGTTTAGCTACAGCTAACGCAAGCATGCTCCCTTGTAGCATAACTCAGCCATTCTTGATTAAATTTTAAGCATACTTTATTTCAATGATGAATTCATTTAAAGAGAACTTTTGTTTTCTCAAGTCTTTTCGGAAAGGGCTATTGATGATTCCGTTTTGTGATGTTCATGCTTACGCTTTTATCCTCGATGTTGCAGGTCAGAAAATCCCGGAGAAGATGGACTTATTTATCGGACTGTAATACCTTCATCACCGTGTAATGAAGACCTTGTAGAAGGTAGTGGAGACTCCGTGCTTTGTTCTGGTACACTGATCTACACAAAAATTGTAAAGCTTCATATCAAGTTTAGAAAATAGGGTCTGAATATCTCAAACGCTTATTCTGCAGACGTAGCTGTAAAAAGGAAGCGCCATCATATGACACCACAGAATTATTTAATCTCAAAGAGAAGTAGGGCGGACATTGCAGAAGGGGAAAGGAAAGGTATTGATGAAAGAGAAAATGTAGCCCCCGCGCCCGATAAATCCGACTCTGCGTTGAAGGTAAGTAGTGGGGGGGATTCTGATCTTACGGCAGAACGAATGGCTGAAGGCAGTTCCAGAACAAGCAGCTCTGATAATGGATGTAGCACCATGAATTTAGATGCTCCGCCAACTACAACGGACGCCCCCAGAACATTCTGTGACGCGGCCATTAGGTTGTCATTCATTAATTCATCTCAAGCCACAGAAAAGTTCCAAGGAACTTCTTCAGATTCGAATGTCAAGTCAAATATTGAAGACGGACAAGCAGTCTACAGGCCGCAGGTATTTAGCTCCACATCGAAGACCGTTTGTGAAGATGAAGAACGCTGGCTTGATCTAGGACTTGGTTCAGGCCATCGTAGCCATCAGGCCAAACAAAGTTCTAACAAACAGGATACAGATATCATAAGTAATGTTAAGGGATCAATACTAAGCTGGAACAAAGTGGACTGTCAACAACAGATGTATAGCACCGGCCATACAACTAAGCTTACTACATCATTACCACCATCTTCTTCTGTTCAAGCAGCCCCGCTGCATCAATTTTCCTTGAATTCCTTAGCCTTACACAATAATAGAATCTACACGAATACTGCGAGCTCTCGCCCATTTCAGCAAGACAATATGGGAAATAAATTAAGTTTACAGAAAAATACTACTGACTGTAAAAATTTGTCGACGCTGAGTCTCCTGCAGCCTTTTCCCATTGAAGATCTGCACAGATCTCAAAATATTGCAGGTTGTTCGGCTGTTCCTGCATCTGTAGACCACAACTTTAAGTTAATGCAATGGCAAACAGGAGAAACCAGCTCTACGCCCTCAAAAGAGGCTACATGGCGAGGTTTCTATGACCGGATCGCAGAAGACGGAATTGCTGGTGGTACCGACCCATGCTTTTCCGAGCCGAGGATACATCCTTTCTTTCAAGGCAGCCAAAACATCTTTCAAGGATGGAACGGATTTTCGGGGAAAAGATCAATCCCCGGAAGTGCTGGTCATTACCAGAATTTTGACTCGGATGCTTCTGTCAATTTACCAGACCTCGCAGCGAGGGTTTCTCAAGATGCCGCAGTCTTGCAACAAGCCATACTAGATAAACTACAAAGTAGAACACACTGGAACAACAAAGATAACATGCCGCTGTGGTCTAAAGCGGAAATTAACCAAGGAGCGTTTTTTCGACCAAGTTCTTCAGATATCCCGGCCAGAAAAATTCCTCCTACTGATAGGACACCGACTTCGAGGCAACTATACGATCAACATGCAAGGACGGAGAGAAACGTGCCCGATACCTTCGGCGAATTGCAAAAAAGTTCCAGTCTATCGTTCACGGAGCATGCAAGAATCTGCAGGTCTTCGAGGAGCGCTCAAACAGGTGTATGGTTTATGTTGCAGGCTTTAAATGATCAGTAAGATGACCATTCCGTGAACAATTTCTCGTTTTCAAATGAATCGCAATGAAATTTAATCTGCATTATGTATTTCATAACCATAAGTATAGTAGGAACATTTTTGTTGCGAGATCAAACAAAATTGTATCTTCTTCTGCTTGGATTTTTCTAATACTAAGCGTGTATTACAGAAGCGGAGATCGAGTGTTGCCCCAGATTCCGAGGAATTTTTTAAGAATCAAGTAAGTATGCATGCCTCAATTATTTAAAAGGTTTTGGATTCGTGTGCGGTATTGTAATTTTTTTTTTTAACGTACGTTGGTGTATACCCGATTCTTTTGGCCTGGAGAAATTTGTGGCGAAGTTTATGAGGCATTTTAAAGCACAAAAGCATTAGGTGACTGAAGAATTTATGGAACTTAAGCTGTTGACAGATTTTATTTTTATGTGGCAGGGACGGAACTATGACAATATTAGTGTTGAAAAAGTACCTGGTGAACAAGCTGGGCCTGAATAGCGAATCAGAGGTAAACAAATCGACCGACAAACTCTGTGACGGTGTCTTTATCATTCTATGGCATTAATTTTCGTTCTGCGTTTATCCAGACTTACTGAAAAAGCAGACCATTCGTTCAGTAGGAAGACACCAAATAAGCATTTAGCTAATATAAGGAAATCATTTGTTCTTTTTGAAGTTTTTCATATCCTTTCGATTAATTATTCCTTTGAGTAGATCCGTTATTCTTGCCGACTAGGAGCGCAGTCTCTCAATTATTCTGCCTTTTTCTGCGGAACAGCAGTAAAATCAATGAAGCTTAACATTAGAGCCTCTACGTTTTCACTGAAACCAAAGTTATTAAATCATTTGTCTAAGCATTCCACATTTGAATCAGTGGGGGCGTATTAAACTCTACGCTGCTTATACTAACGGTTAATGTTTGTATGACTAGAGTATTATACACATTTTTAGACCATAAAGTACTAGTTTTAATCACGCTGCAGTATATTTATCATTTCAGTCACAGTTGTGTCCCTTACGGTAGTCAGGATAGAAATACGAATAAGGTTACGATGTTAGGTTAAATGTGTACTGTACATCATTCTGAATAGAGTGTAGGTGATATTCTTAAACGTTAGATATTCAGCTTGCTCGGTTAAGAATGAGGAGTATGACCAGAACGATTATTATGGACTGTATTCCGTTGTATGAAACTATGAACAAACGACATTTCTAGGCGAAAAGCCGAGGATCAAACGAGATCTGTGTAGAGGCAGTCACTGCCTGAGATGCTGACAGCATTTCTTATACGGCAGGGCATTTGGCCAAAAATGACAAGTGGGGCTGTATAATAAAGATCGTGAATCTGTAGAGACAAATGTCTGGTGAAAGATCACGTGGTGATGGGGCGACATTTCAACCATGGAGGCTGTGGGCAATCAAGAAAAGTAATGAGGTCAAGATCGCTCACGGAGTATGTAGCAAACAGCTTTTAAAGAAAAGTCCCGTTACCCTTTTTGTCACCATACAACACAGGCTCTGATTGGGAAAGAAAACAATGGTCATAAACCCATTTAGCGCTGCAATTCCCACTTCTATTTTCGTGAACAACAATTTGAATCTTGTTTCAAGGCTGCAAGTACTTGCACAGCCTCTTTTAAACGGTAGGAGCCGAGATATTCTATCCACTTTTCCTTTATTTAGAGAAAAATATAGATGACCGTGCATAGGGGAAAGTGTGATGGTCTGCTTTGTACGTGGAATGCCTGTTGAAAGACGCAGAATCGCTGCATGCAAATGCTCTTACCAGACACTAAATGTGTGGTGCGGCTGGCCATACATTTTTGTTTAACGGGACCCTATGCATCCATCTCATAAGAGGTTATTATGATTATTAGTACATTATTATGTAAGGAGGCATTGCTGATATTCTTCTATCTATTATGATATTACGCAGAAATCCATCCGTTAAACATCACACACGAAACATATTTATCAGAGATCTTAAAGTCTGTATATCTTCTAAAACGAAAGGTAGGTAGAAAGAATCTTGGGACATTTGAGAATGACGTCATGTGTGGGTTTTATAGCACTTATTTCATGTCACAAACTTACTCCTAGTGCGACCAGGCTTGGCATTTCAGTGGAATCACCCTTGCCCAACCCTTGTGTTTTCACCCGGATCCTCAATTAAAACATCTTTTCGTTGGCATTTTACGTAACAATTCTATTTTTGGAAATATTAACTCTCGACACTATAAGATAGAACGCAAACTCGTATACAACATTGACCACTTTAAATTCCTCTTTGTTTGCCTCAAACACCTAAGAAAATAATGCTTTAGAGGATGAAGTTTTTTATTTCTTCGAAATTTTATTTCAGTGTTTTCTTAATTTACAAATTTGACAGATTTGAGAGGGTTGATGTGCCACAATGTTGAACAGCTGACTAGATGAGGACTAAATCTGACATTAACCAACTGATATAGTGTCTGTGAGAAATGGAAGGCGCTTTTTACATAGGTAGAAAACTTGGGATTAAACGACTTTACCAACTGAAGGATTTTTTTTAAAGAGATCAGAAATTGTAATTGAGATATGCAACAGTGAGAAAAATGGTTGAGAGATAAAAGGACAGCCTACTTACATATTTTACTGAGTCCTTCAAACTCTCCACGACGTGTTTTGCACTTTCTTCGCTATTACATGGATTTTTAAACCTTCTTCACTTCTTCAAGGTTGAAGTCTGTGGAGACCTCCACATTCTCCATTTTATAGCTGTAAATATAAATAACGTAGCATTTATGTTCTGTTTATTATATTTATTTATTAAATATTCATTAACTCTACGCAGACAAAACTAAGACCTAGAATGCTCTTTGAATTTTACAAAATTGAATATTGGGGGAGTCTAGTCTCGATAAAGTGCATTAAGATGGACATAATCGCATTTTCATAAAAGTTTGCATGATTTATAATATCATGGCAACTAGCCCACCAAATATGTTCTGTTTATTGTACTTATTTATTAAATATATTAAATATCCATTAACTCTAAGTAGACAAAACTAAGATCTAGGATGCTCTTTCAACTTTACAAATTTGAATATTGGGGGAGTCTGGTCTCGATAAAGTGCATTAAGATGGCTATAATTATATTTTCATAAAAGTTTGCATGATTGATAATACCATGGCAAGTAGCCCACCAAATGGACATGCAAAGGTGGTTGGTATCTACTGGAGTTTGAGACTGATATGGAGGGCAAATCGTCTAGCATCACATTTTCATAAAAGTTTGCATGATTGATAATACCGTGGCAACTAGCCCACCAAATATGTTCTGTTTATTATATTTATTTATTAAATATTCATTAACTCTACGTAGACAAAAGTAAGACCTAGAATACTCTTTGAATTTTACAAATTTGAATATTGGGGGAGTCTGGTCTCGATAAAGTGCATTTAAGATAGGGGATAATTACATTTTCATAAAAGTTTGCATGATTGATAATACCATGATAACTAGCCCGCCAAATGGACATGCAAAGGTGGTTGGTATCTACTCGAGTTTGAGACTGATATGGAGGGCAAATCGTCTAGCTTCCGAGAAAAATCGATATCGTGAGCATGCGGTGTGTGTGTGGACTGTATCCTACCAAAGAAAATGGATTTGCCATTTGTTTTTCTGCTTTGAGCTTCAACCTGACATATTAGAAATATGTCAGCACGTTGTGTCATGTTTTTCTGAGAGAAACATGCCTTAAACTGGTCATATAATTGTCCATTCCAATATAGGAAAATATGGAAGAGGAGTTGGAGAATACCAATGGTAGAAAATGATAAGAAAACACGTGAGAAAGATAACAAAGTAAAAGTGTTACAAACGAAATGCATGTAATCCGTATGAGGTAAGATTTTGAGAAACATGCCTTAAAATGTTCATATAATTGTCCATTCCAATATAGGAAAATATGGAATAGGAGTTGGAGAATACCATTGGTAGAAGATGATGAGAAAACATGGGAGAAAGATAACAAGAAAAAGTGTTACAAACTATAACGAATGTTTTTCCTAAAAGGTGACACAACAAGGTGAAATGTGATAAGTTAGATCATAGTTACAAAGTTTGAGTGATAAGTGAGATCATAGTTACCCAAGTTTGAATTCTAATTAGATATAATTAGAAAGATATTAATTGAAAATTTGTCAATTTAAAAAGAATTTATGGAAATTGTTAATATACTTTGGAAATATTTTTCTTGTATTTACCATATCTTCCTATATAATTTATGTATCAAGAATGGTATACTCTCATAACCTTTTCAACTTATATGTGCCATATTACTACATACACTCCATTTAACTTTTAAAAAGGTCATGTCATTCTTAGATTTGTTGTGCTCTAGAACCACCACCCTACTATTATTTAAAGCTATTTCCTACTTGACAAATAACAACAATCCCATTAGCCAATGTGGTGTACACTATTTATAGCCATTCCATCATGATGTCAATAACAATGTCTTCATTTTTCCTTCCTTTAAAACTCAGGGTGCTCCTCGATTCTGAGTACGTAGATGAGGTGTGTAATGTGAGAAACTTATTTCTTAGAAAAGTTTATTTCCAACTCATTATTTTGGAGGGAATCCTATATCTATATGAGAAGGGTGAAAAATCATATAGCTATGTGGTTGGACAAATTCTCTTTGGGGACATATGAGAAGGGTGAAAAATCATATAGCTATGTGGTTGGACAAATTCTTTTTGGGGACATTTGGATAAATCATATAGCTATGTGGTTGGACAAATTCTCTTTGGGGACATTTGGAGATAACCAGCCTTAAACATGTTATATAAGTGGTCTTTACAATAAAAGGGTAATCAAATTTTACAAATAATTTAGCTAAATTGAAAGTCAATAATTTTTTAAGTTTATCTAACTAGGTCCAATGAATTTAGTAACTATGGATCGGATTGTGGATTCACAAGCAACTAAGAATTACTAAATAGTGGATTCACAAGAGCTGAGAATTACCAAGAGAATGGAAGTGACTTTAACTTTCAACATGGAAGAGACTCTAAACATGGAAGCTTTTGCATCGTTTGAAGTTGATAAAACCAAAAAATTTATAATTCATATAGTTTAGGAATTTAAAAACATTATATACATTAATGAAATAAGAATGTTACGAAATGAATTAAGAATTTAAAAACATAATATACTTTAATGAAATTTTTTTTATATGAATATTAATATTATATAATAATCCAATTATGATAATTTATGCTAACATATTAGAAATATAAAGTTTCAAAACAATTTGGAAGTCACTTGTGTGGTAGAGCTGAGTGATAGATTTTCTAGTAAAAAGGATAAAGTTTTCATTTTAATTATGATCGTTTGAGCCATCTATTCCAAAATAGCAATTTTATTAATGAAATTAAATAGAAAAATAAATTCTATCATCTTCAAATATTTTTTAGTAAAAAAAGATTATGCAATATATTAACATAATTATAATTTGCAATTCTAGCCGCAAATAATATAATTGGTTTACCTTTTTATTCTTAAAAGTACGAGTTAGTATTTTTTTTAGTATTCTCCTTTTAAAGTTGCTTCACTAGATGCCCTCTAAAATCAACGTTGAAGGAAAAGTATTCCACGTGGGAGCTAGCTAGTTAAATCACATACAAAGTAACTTATTTATTGGTAAATCTATATCATTATCCATTGGACTGATTTAAATTTAATAGAAAATACATAAATTATACTAATTTCCATTGGCTAATTATAATTAGCCAAATTACATAAAAAGACTATGCAATATATTAACATAATTTGCAATTCCATTAATTTAGTAGCAAAATATATATAGGTGGTTTACCTTCTTATTCTTAAAAGTACCCATTAGTATTCTTTAGTATTTTCCTTCTAAAGTTGCTTGTCTAGATGCCCTCTAGGATTAACGTTGAAGGTAAATGAAGGAAAATTATTCCACGTGGGAGCCACCCTTGTAAATCACATACAAGATAACTTAAAAATTTATTGGTAAATTTATATCATTACCCATTAGACTGAAATATAAATTTAATAGAAAATACATAAACTATACTAATAGCCATCTGGTAATTATAGCTAGCAAGGGTTACATCAAAAGCACAGGGGAACTTCCCATAAAGGAGGCTCTAAATAAAAGGTGGCACAAAAGCTTATAGTGTGATGGATCTACAAGAAGCAGCTCAACTCAAGGCGTTAGATAACTTAGATTAGATTCAAATACAATGGAAGGAGACCATAAAGAGGTATTAATGGATTTAGCACAACACTCTAAAAAGTCCTTGGACCACTTCGATTGTGCATATCACACAACTCAAACATGTAACTTGAACCAATATCTACCTCATTTCGAACAAAATTCAATGAAAATATTCACAAGAAAACTTCAAACCATAGACTGCTTAGACTACAACAATCTTCTTTATCTTTATTGCTTACGAGAATATTATGGTGAACAAAATTCAATGAAAATATTCACAAGAAAACTTTAAACCATAGACTGCTTAGACTACAACAATCTTCTTTATCTTTATTGCCTATGAGAATATTATGGTGCCATGTAGAGACGGTATAGTGCCATGTGGAGATGGCTTGATGTCTAGGGTTGTCAATTCACTATTTAAAATTTACACATACATAAACCCAATAAAATTGATAATTATATTACATATAAGTTTGAGAAGGTCTTCATCCTCCCTAGTTGCTAATTTCAATCAAGGTGCTATGTTATGTTCATTACTATAGATTGAATTCAAAAGCTTTCCATGTGACCCCCTAAGAGATACTTGAGCCTACATAGTATGAAAGATGGATAATCCTTAGCTTCCCAAGAGTTATTTGAGTCTTGGCCCCAAATTGTGAAAGATAGACAACATTTAGCTTCCAATCTATGCTAGTGTACATTTGGTTTCGACCTTTGATCTTTGAGAAATCTAAATGGAATAACTACTATCAATAATAAGATCATCACATAATGAACATAACCCATTTAAAGGAACTCGATAATAAAAGTCTCTATGCATGTCATATAAAAGGAATTTAAGGGAACTAGATGATAAAAATGTCAGTATCTCATAGAAAAGGTCTTGAGAATTTTGGGTGACTGAAATCTAGCTATATAACCTTCTTGTTGTGCCTTGTTTCTCTAAAATCACAATTTGAAAATATAACTTTCAAGATGGAAAGTGAAGCACTATGGGAGGAAATGCAATGAGTGTTTATTATAGCTTGATGGGTGCATATTATGATTTTAAAATATATGGTAAAATAAATAAACAATCCAAGGTTGTTGAATATTGTAGAATATGAGAAATAATATGAACAAATTAAAAAAAATAATCCTTAGAGGTAATAGAACTTGATGGCATAATAGAAACCTTCAAGAAAATGTAACATTCCCCTTGTAGCTTTGAAATCCAATATGGTATAAATAAGAAATATCATTAAACCAAGTAAATCAAAATTATGATTATGGATTGGTTGGATCTATTTCATAAATTTATAGATTAAATGCAACTTAATCCCTCTTGAAAAGTCAATGATTATAAATGCAACTTAATACCTCAATGATTATGACGATGAGTCATAATTTTGAAGAAAATCACGTTTTTATATAGAGTGAGTAAATGATGACTTTTATAGGTACAAGACTAATCTAGTTATATTGCTTTGGGCTTTTTAGGAATTGTTGTTTATAGATGTTTATTAGTTATTTATTTACTTTATGGTGGATGTTTCTATATTATAAAAATTTCCTGGGCTAGGTTTGGAATTGGCCTTAGAGTTGTCCAACATACTCTTTTTCCCAATCATATAAACTCTTCGTTTTCTCAGATCGAAAAGACAATGACATATTAAGTAGTTTAATTATGTCAATGTCTACATTAATAAAATATCAAGAATTAGAACTACAACATTTAAGACCAAGAATAAAATCAAATCTTACACCCAAATATGGTTTACACGTTTATGAACCTTGAACTAGTCCACCATAATGGCTCAATATGTTGAAAAAATGAGTAAAAAACAAAAACATCTTAATTTAATAAAAACCTTCATAAGCATCCACTTAACTTTGCCCCTTTTGCAAGAAAAATAATAGCTATCTTCTTCATTATAATTTCACCAACTAAATTAAGTCTAAAAGCCAAATCTAGAGTGGAACCATGTTCTTTTATTCATTTTTTAATCTTTGGATTAGAACGTTCTATATTTCTAAGCCCAAATGTTTTTTCTTTATTTCTAATCAATATTAGAAACCATTAGAGCCCTGAGGGTTAGCTCAATTGGTTGAGTGCTTGTAGTTAAGTACCTCTGATATTGGTAGGTCACGGGTTCAAATTCTCTCAACACTCTAGGGGTTAGGCTTCGTGTTTGAGTCGATGAGAAGTGATACCTTCGAGTGGATTCTTAAAATTGCTTAATTTGTTGTCTTAAAATTGCTTAATAAGTTTCACAATAATGATCTAAAAGTCTCCGGGGACTTAATAAGTTTCACAATAATGATTAAAAGAAGATAGCTCTTTGCAACTTAATCATAGTTGAATTCCCTAAACTTTATATCATATTTCTAGAAGGTAGTCATTGCTAGCTATTCAAGTAAGATAATTTTCCTCCAAACTGGAAAACTATCACTTATATATGTCCTCCACAATGTTTGAACTTGATTCTACACAAAGAGAACCAATGAAATTCACTATTGCTTCTTAGTTGTGTTGAAATAGTAAAGTGTATTTATCATTATGCAGTTCTTGGTGTAATTATAACAACTTTGTTATGACACCAACATAGACACGAGTCATTAAATTACACATTGTTGTAAGTCTAACTTACAACATGCAATAACAGGCTATATCTTGGGAATAACAATAACACATATATGAGAATAACCAAAGAACTTTAGACTTCGGACAAAATTCCAACCAAGTTTCTATTAGATTTTGTGTATATGTATACATGGATGATATGGTTGGAGCAGTTGTACGCACTCTCAACCAACTCTTATTTACCTTACTTTACATAGTTATTGAGTGTCTAAGAGACCCCTAGAATGCCCCTAGAACATCTCCCCCACACTCAATGCCTCGCTCGTCCCAAGCAAGAATGCAACATATCTTAGACCACCACCTTTTGTAGAAGTATCCTTATTATATATCAAACCCCTAAAACACCCCTAGAACATCTACCCCACCCTCAATGCCTTGCTTGTCCCAAGAAAGAATGCAACATATCTTAGACCACTGCTTTTTGTAGAAGTATCCTTATTGTATATCAACCATGCATACTGGTCTGCAAAGGTAACTTAGCCACAATAACCCCTAGCTAGATAAGGGGATGCATGTATACAAAGCTTACTACGACTTCTACTTGTCTGGTGGCTGCATATATCAATTGTTCACATGCAGTCCTCTCAACCAAATAGACTGCTACTCTAACTATGAAGAGTCAGGCAACTCCTCTCCAATCTTGGGGCATCCTTCTCTCTCTCCACAGATGAATCCAAAGCGTGATTGTCATTCCTAGGAGTCTTTCATACAACCAAAAAATAATTGAACATTTTCTATATCGACCACCCTACTTTTAACTTTTGTCCGAACCCACCCTACTTTTAACTTTTGTCCGAACCCAAGAAAAATTTTGCAATTTTATATTAGGGGAATACAATTAGGTCACTAGTTATCATCTTATCATTTCAATGCTTTAGGTGTATGTTATGCTTGTCCAGTCTCGTTCTTGACTGCATCCTTTTGTTCCTCACCTGCTGCAAGTATTTCTATCAAAGAATTATTTTTGCTACTGCAATTCCTTCTACCAATTATTTTCTGTTACTTGAATTCTCTGTTAATTCTGTTGCAAAATAATATGTGTTGGTTGTAATGGATGTTATGGTGTATGTCTTCTACTGGATTTCTTTTTACAACTTTTGATTAATGTTGATGTATTTTTACATTTACTGGGATGATTACTTGTTGGTTAGTACTTATTTCTGAGAGTCTGTAATTAAATTAATGAAGGATAATTTTAACATGACTAGACAGACTGATTTGTGCTAGCGCTAGGCTTTTTCACAACTGGTGTTAGCAGAGGTTGATCTCATCAACAAAGCGTTGATTTAAATTACAAAGTCAGAGAAGATTACTTGCCATAAACAAGACTTACGTTTCAACCTCACCTGACTAATGACTTTAATCACTCACTGAAAGACTTAGTCGACAAATCAACTCAAAAAATGTTCATAAAAAACGGACTTGTTACATATTTATTATATTCATTAATTATAGACTCAAACAATATATTAAAATAAAATACATCAGAAAAATCATGCGCTACAATCAATATCACGTCCACGTTGCCTTAGATTTATTTAAATATTTGACATTTCTTGGTGCATATACAACACACTCTGCGTTATTTGGTCTGCTGCAACATCTTGAAACAAAATTCCCTGATGCCCTACAGTAGATGGAGGGGTCGTAAGATTTGCACTCCATGTTAATTATGTTGTTAACTTTATTGTGGAGCATACTTTAAAGCTTACAAAATCACAATGTAGTCAAAAAATAATTAGACTTCCTTCATGATGTCGACCAACAAGCAACTATAGTATTCATCCAGCAAGTGAGTCGAGTCGACTCGACAGTGTAAGTTGGTTAGGGTGAGTCAGTTATGATAGTTAAACTGTTGCAACTATCTTGAATATATATATATATACTAGTTTTGATTGGCTTCTCAAGAGAATATAATTTAAAGTACTACTTTGTTGGTTCTCTGCTACTTTGTGTATCTTCTTCTATTTTTATGTTGCATATGTTATTGTGAGTTCTTGTTTGACTCTGTATGGGTAACCAATGTGCATTATTTGTTAGGTTAGAACACACATTTTTATATAATTATAGTAGCAATATGGAATCCTAGCAATTGTTGACCTAGTTTTGAGTATTAGGGCCTAAAACATCTAAAGCATATGGAGATAGAACTTGAACTTGCAACATTCATTAGATGTTCTGATGATTTGCCCAATATGTGCATATAGCACATTAGTAGAATTTGTAGATCTGAAATATGTAAAAAACATAAATTAAAATCTAACCCAATATGTGCATATAGCACATTGGTAGAATTTGTAGATCTGAAATAGGTAAAATATCAACATAAATTAAAATCTAAATTTCGTGTAGTCCTGTGGACTATGAATTATAACAAAAAGAAAATCCATTCAACTCACATCCCCACTTATCCTTTGTTTTAGACAAGGGAAATTATTTTCAATTGAAGTTAATGTAAGAGCAAAGTACACTCCCTCACACTTCCAATTTAAGTTAATGTAAGAGCAAAGTACACTCCCTCACTTAAAATGTCTAAAACAAATTTTCTTAATAATGGAGGATTAACCTTATAATGGATCAAGTTGATGTTTCTCTAGAGATTGATGCTATAACTTAAAACTCAAGACATCACATGGTGATTAAGTGAACCTTAAGTTGATCATCTAGGTTAAGATACCCATTATAAAAGACTTTTGAGTATAAGTGATGTTCCCTTTAAGGTAAAATGTGTGAGGCGAAAAATTGTTCCTTCTTAGTCTCAACTCATCAATACACTTGTATTTTCAAACAAATAATAATTACTGTTCCTAGTTTTCCACTTGGTTCACTTATAAAATAATTATTCTTCCTAGATTGTGACTTGGTTCACTTATAAAATAATTATTCTTCGTAGATTGTGACTTGGTTCTCTTATAAAATAATTATTCTTCGTAGATTGTGACTTGGTTGACCTATTAACTCAGTACAAGTAATTCAAAAAGTATGCCATTGCTTTAAACTAAGAAGAGGGAGGTGGGTTAACTTACATGCTATTATTAATTTATTATCTTCAAACAAATAATAATTATTTTTCCTAGATTGTGATTTGATTCACTTATAAAATAACTATTCTTCCTAGATTGTGACTTTGTTGATTTACCAACCTAGTACAAGTAATTCAAAAGGTATTCCATTGCTTTAAACTAAGAAGGAGGTGGGTTATCTTACATGTTTTATTAGTTTATTATAGGATATGTTCTTCCCCAACCTATACGTTTTTACTATTTTTTAAAATATACAAATGAATTTGAAGAATGTGAACTTGGTTTGACCCTACTCAGGTAGTACAAGTAATTCAAAAAGTATGCCATTGCTTTAAACTGAGGTGGGGGTTAACTTACATGCTATTAGTTTATTATAGGATATGTTCTCCCAACTTATTACGTTTTACTATTTTTAAAAAATATACATATGAATTCCAAGAATGTGACTTGGTTGACCTAATCAGCGAGTACAAGTAATTCAAAAAGTATGCCATTGCTTTAAACTGAGGTGGGGGTTAACTTACATGCTATTAGTTTATTATAGGACATCTTCTTCCCCATTTTTTAAAAATATACATATGAATTTCCAAGAATTATTACTTGGGTTTGAATATGTTGTTACCTCATTGGACTTGCTCATGAATTATTAAAATTTATAGAATCCTTCTGTTATGTACATGATAAAAGAAATGGATGCTTGAACTTCATGAATTGAAACTAAAACTTAAGCCTAAACTAATCCTATACAACTCACAATAGTTATATAACATTTGGGGTGGTTTGTATATTTAAACACTAAAATAGTTACTTATCATGATTGAATCTACACTAGAAGATTGGGAGTTAGTATATGTTAATGTAGTCATAGAAATATTCTATGATCTGCAGGTGTTTTTGAAGCTACTCTCCTCAATATCTTAATGGATTTATCTTATAAAGGATTTAGTGTTATCAATTCACTATGTTTATTTATACATGATCTAGTATTTACAAGCTAGGTTTCATATTAGTTAGTGAACTAAGTGTCAAAAATAAAAGTTTCTAATTTTTTATGTCCTATTGAAAATGCAAAGTTTGTAGCTCAATTCATATAAAAAATTATAGGATTCTATGACTATATAATTGTGTAGTGTTTGACGTAAAAATGGACGAGATAAGCTATCTATAGGGTTACTCTTTGAGTGGTGGTTAAAGTTTGAAGGGTTTTGTAAATTGTGTATTAGTTATTACTATGACAATATATAATTGTGTAGTGTTTGACATAAAAATGGAGGAGATAAACTATCTACAAGGTTACACTTTGTGTGGTGTATTAGTTATTATCGATTGATCCAACTTGGATGTGATTCATCCACTTGGAAATGATAAATTTCATACTATTACATTGATACAAGCTCAAATATCAATGCAATTAGTGTAAAAAGTACAAAGATATTATTTATAGATGATTATAGACTTGTTCGTAGAGAAGGGTCTAAATGGCACTTTAACTTCAACATAAAATTTGATTGGGTGTCCAAACTAAGGGATTCAAAAGGTGGTTGGAAGAGGACATCAATGAGAATATTCCATACATAAATTGGACTTTTATGTATTTGTTTGAAAGGTTATATATAGTATGGATGTTAGAGTTGGGAAAAAACCCTATTTTGTAAAGTATGATAAAAATGATTGTAGAATAAACAACCCACAAGACGTAGAACAATTGAGGACATGGTGTTCTATTAAGACACTATTTGTGTAAAGGTAATCGATTTGAAACCCTGTGGGTTTTAAAAATCTGACTAAACCCACAAGATGTAGAACGATTGAGGACATGTTGTTCTATTAAGACACTCATTGTGTAAAGGTAATTGATTTGAAACCCTATGGGTTTTAAAAATATGACCACATTACCGGTTGGTGTGGCTTAGGTCATGTATGATCCTTGGGTAATTTTGGATACTTAGATGCCCTTGGATCCAAAGGCTAGTCCTAAAAGTCACAAATAAACTATAAAACAAAGAAAAAACATAGCTTTCAATGTGAAACTCCTATTGAGGTAGATTTTAGGGTTTTTGTTTTTATAAAAATATCATGATATTTCCAATTTTGCAGAGATGCATACCTAATCTACCATAGAGTAGGATACACTCTATGATTGTGTATGTGAAAGAAAGGTTGTGTTAAAATATATTTAATTCTTATAATACTTAGGTGAAGTTAAAAAATTGTAGGATAATCTCCCTATAACCTCTAAATGTTTTATCACTTTTAAGGAATTATGAAGAAATTATGGAAAATATGGATAAAGGAAATGAAAATGAAGGAAAATAGGCCGATGAATCTATTTTCAATAAAGAGGAACTCATGAAGAATGGTGCTATAGTATTCAAGTTGAAAAATGGAAAAAAGAGCTTAGGAAAGAGAGTCTCTAGAAAGCATGAAGATATATCCAAATTATGAAAACACAATAAAACACTAATTAAAGAGATTAATATATTCGAAGAGAGAATATCATCAAATTGATGCACGATTGAACTTGAATATCATAAATTGCAAGATGGTAGGAGCAATGAAGAAGACATGTATATGAGAGTTTGAAGAAGTTATAAATGCATATCATGATAAAAGCGAAGATTCAAGAATAATGAAAGAAATTTATGGATAAATTATTTCCTTACCTTCAAGAGGAAAATGAAGAGAAGACAAAGAAAAGTCATAAAAATATTCTCAAACAGGTGCACGATTGAAATTGAATTTCATAAATTGCAAGATGGTAGGAGCAATGAAGAAGACGTGTATGAGAGTTTGAAGAAGTTAGAAATGCATACATGATAAAAGATAAGATTCAAGAACCATGAAAGAAATTTATGGATAAATTATTTTCTTACCTTCAAGAGGAAAATGAAGAGAAGACAAAGAAAAGTCATAAAAATATTCTGGAACAAGTGGATGCCTAGCTTGAAAAGGTAAATCTTGATATCTAGTATGAATAGGTAAACCTTAGAGTAGAACCAGAAGTAAACCATGAATAAAGAACAAGCACAAAACATAGATTGAATATTTCGCTAAAACATAAGATTAAGACATGTTTGATAACATAAAAAGAAAACAAATTTTGTAAGAATTGAATGATATCAACATCCTTATTACAAAATAATTTAGAGACGGGTCAAAAAAAGCATGTAGCAACCAACACATGTTTAAAGAAGTGGATTTTATAATAAAAAATATTGATGGAATCTTTTAGGTACAACTAAGTCACACAATCTTGTTGATGACAAAAACTCACAGATTGTTGGAGAGGTTATGAGCATACATGTAAGCAAAGGCCAAATATTTAATATAAAGAAAAACTATCAAATATTGAGACTAATAAATATTTATTATGCATGGATAAATTATCTAGGATGATGAAAATTTAATGCAAATTTATGATAATTATATAGATGAGTTTCATATTAACATACTTATTCTCACTCATTGCTCATGTAGGCCTATTTCTAGGATGACCAACTATCTACTTATACAACTTAGCACTCATATTTGACTAGAGTGTCATATTAACATACTTATTCTCACTCATTTCTCATGTAGGCCTATTTCTAGGATGACCAACTATCTACTTATACAACATAGCACTCATATTTGACTAGAGTGTCAAAACAATTCCCTCCATTTGGGGAATGTTTTGTCCTTGAGAATTCCCAAGAGGGAGGGAATTATTATGACACATTAGCCAATATTAATGGTCACTTGGATAAGTAGATAGTGGGTCAGCCTATAACTAGACATATATGAGTAATTAATGATAATTGATATACATAGATAGAACCTCATTCGAATGAGGGAGGGAATTAGTAGTATACGCTTAGCCAATATTAGTTGTCACTTGTATAAGTAAATAGTAATACCATCGAGAACTAGGTATATAGGGGTATTTGTAAGTGAAAGTTAGTATATAGCTGAAATTAATCATCTATTCTTAAAGAGAAAATTATTTTAACCCTAACTAATATTAGCAATTGCATTAATAAGTAATTAACTGTAGGTTGACACAAGGTTAGACATATATAAGGAATGAGTTAGAATTCATATATACAAATAAAATCTATCCATCTTTCATCTTCAAAGCATTTCCAAGAACAAGAGAGTTCTTATAACACTAGCAAATATTAGCCATGACTAGTGTAAGTAAATAGTAAGTTAACTTAAAATTAGTGACGCTTGAGTAATAGGTAAGAATGATAATATAGAATAAATCTATCTTCCATTTCTAAGAGAGGGAGGGAACTGTTATAACACTCCAAATTATATGACGAATCAGTTGTCACTTGTATAAATAAATAAAATTTTAGCCTAAAACTAGGACTATATCAGTAAAGACTGAGAGGTAATATAAAAGAAAATTATAGTATTTCTCTCACACAATGATATGTGATTATTTGATATTGTTATTTTATTGAGAGTTATAATCTTAATATATTCAAGACTTATTACATCACTAATTATTATCAAGAGTCTTGGAAAGTGCATTATGCATCTATATTGTGACATGTATTCAATAATGGTTAATTTAGGTCGTAAGAAAAAGGCTTAAAGTAAGAAATAAAATTTATAAGGCTTAAAGTAAGAAATAAAATTTATAATCCATTAAAATGAAAGCTCATTTTTGGTGATTAAAGTAAAAATAAAATAATTGTTACTGTTTATGCAATGCAACGGCTTTATATGCCACTACGGAAGTAAACATTGAGACTAGTCACCAAACACATCAACTTGTATATCATCAAATATCTTGAGTAAAAGTCAATGATTGAATATAATGTACATTAAATATGTTACAAAGATTTCTTTCTCCAGTGATATGTATGTCAAAGCTCATATTATATTTAATTTGTATTTGTTATTTACTACCATTTCTTAATAAATTATATTTAATCTTACATTTTGAATAAATTTATTAAGAAAAATATTTTACATTTTAAATAAATCACTCATTGAAACCGTGTGTATGTTAAGTTCATACATTAGTCCCTTACATTTAACGAATCATTTATTTTAACCACGAGTCTATCAAGGTCGGTACAACAATGCATTTTTATTGTGATACCTCATAATCTAAGATCCAATGCATTTTTATTGTGATACCTCATAATCTAGGATCCAACAGAGTCTAAGCTTTGTAATAACATGGATTGTGAGTAATATTGTTTTTTATAAAGAGAAAGAAAAGTACGAAACATTGAAGGGGAAGAAGAGATGATTGTAGATAGTGTGGGGTAGTTATTTATTAGGGAAAGAAAAACCTTATTTACTTGTGGGATATCAAACACCTACACATGTAACCATTCATCTATTTTCACAAATCTAAGTTTAACAAGAATGCTAGTTCAATTTAAATGCTTTATTAAAAAATGTGTATACCTTGTGTGAGATGACATGGTGTTACAATTAAGACCAAGGAGGGTGTATTCAAAAATGTGTATACCTTGTGTGAGATGACATGAGGTCAGAATTAAGACCAAGGAGGGGTGTGTTTGCTTGTTTGCTTGTGTTTCTTTCATCTATGCTTTGTTATAGTACGGGTTATGAGTAATATTTTGTTAGGAAGAAAAGTGAACTTTGAATGGGAAAAGGACAAGATTCAAGATAGGATAGGAGAGTGACCATTATGGAAAGAAAAACCAATATCAACACATTTCTTATACTTATTTATTTATTTTTGCATGTTTATTTTAATAAAAAATATATGTTAAAAAAATTGTTAATTTAATTTAAAATCTTTATTTTCCACATAAGGTTACATTTATATGAAAGATGAGGTTTATTTGTGTTTCATTAGAGAGAAGATAGTTCATCAGTGCTTCACTTGTCTGAATTTGCAATCACCAAGGTTTTCTAGAGGACATCTTTACCGTACATGGTTTATTGGTATGATATTTTCTTTGCCATATGGCATAATATCAAAATACTTGTAGTGAATCCATTGGAAAGAATCCCTAAGTTACATATGGAAATATATTCCATCTAGAAGTTAATATGCACAATTATCTATGAAAGTGGCTTTTATCATAAGTGAAGTGGTTCATTTTAGTCGATCTTTTTTTAGTAAAGCTTTCCACAACTTAAGAGGTTCTTAGAGTGCCATTACTTAGGTTTTAGTTCAAATTGTTAGGATTTTGAAATTAAGTGTGGGGATGTTGAAATTAGAATCGTAGGCCTTAATAGGTCAAGGGTGAAATTTAGAAGATGATCTACAAATTCATATCAACATGTTAGATTGAGTTAAGGTGTCTTTGCATGATTGGTTTTTCTCATTGCATGTGGATATTTTTAACTATAAAATTAGAATCGTAGGCCCTAATAGGTCAAAGGTGAAATTTAGAAGATGGATCTACAAATTCATATCAATATGTTAGATTGATTTAAGGTATCTTTGCATGATTGATTTTTCTTATTGCATGTGCATATATTTAACTATATTATTGTTGCAGGGTTGATTTGAAAGAAGATATAATGAAATTCATCCACACCAATAAGGGCATAAGATTGAGTGTGAAAGTTATCACTTTTGGGGGCTAGGACAAATCACTTGTAGTTCCCTAGAGATTATAGAAAATCATAGGTGCTAAATTTTGCACATGGGTTAATTTTCCATGTTTTTTTCTAAAAAAAGATTTTTCAGTTTCCATTTTTCTAAACAAAGATTCTCCCAAATTCTGTATCACCAAAATATGAGAACTATATAAAATCCTTAGAAAGTTGATTTTTTTACAAAAATATCACCAAAATTTAAAGTGATACAGGGGCATATGCTTGACAATCTCTATATTCCAATTTTAACATGGGAAAAGTATTCTCAATTAGAAAGTCATGGGAAATAGTTAATAATTGTATTGATCATTTTTTTAATGATTTCTTAATGACCCTAGTTTTCTTAGATAAGTACATCTAATTTTTTGAATTTTTGTGTTGTACTTTTGCAACATTTGAATTTTTGTAATTACTATTGTAGCATTAGTTTTCATAGAAATTTTTATTTTTTAGATTGGAACTTTAATAGGATCTATTATGTTTTTATTCTATGTTTTTCTAAAGTGCATACGAAAGATATATATATATATATGTGTGTGTGTGTGTGTGTGATTTTAATAAAGTTTTCTAGTTTAATAAGGCTCATATTTACAATGCCTTAGGATAGGAGAAAAAAAACCCTTAATTTAATGAAAGGTTTTTTAATTATTGCCTACTGGGGACAACTTAATTAGAAATCGCCATGTTGTGATGTATTACATAAATCATGAAATCAAGGTTCAATTCCCCATGGGTCAAACAAAAAAAATGAAAAGTTTTAATTATTAATTTAGAAGTTAGACCATATTGTGACTTGTCTATTATTTAAATCCTATTTTGTATGTTGTTTACTTGTCTAATATTTAAACTCTATAACCTATATTATTTTAATAATGTATACAAAATAGGCAATGCTTTGATTTTCCCTCCTAGAAAGAAACTATGTTGTATTTTGTTACTTGTCTAATATTTAAACTCTATAGCCTATATTATTTTACTAAGGTATACAAAATAGGAAATGCTTTCATTTTCCCTCCCAATAAGAAGCAATAAGCAATGGTCTTTATTCCATCGAAATTACTTTAGACTTGACCCTAGTTTGATCACATGTCACATGATGGATAACAATCACTATATTCAATGTTATTGCAAACTCTATGTCATAGCACTATGAAGATGTATAACTTTTGTGCCAAGATTATATCCTTACATAAATATACTTGTGTAGGGGTGAATCTCTTAACTCAAAAAAAATATCTATGTCGTAAAATCATCAAAGTCTTGATCCAAGTATGATTGTATGTCATGCTAAGGTTGATAGTAATATCCATATCCAAGGTAATTGTAAGCTCTACATTGTTGTGATGTGATAAACATATTTATTTATTTCGAGAAAACTAAGTCCTTGCATAGATATATTATATGAACCCTTAATTCAAAAAAGGCATATGTGTTGCAAGAATTTGTACATACCATGTTATGAAACCAGCTCACAAAAAGATAAAAAAGATAGATCCACGCCTTAGAATTCAACCTCTTCGAGGGGACAACCTCCTTTACATTACATAAATGAACAATTCTTGGATGGTACAAATGAAAATACCTCCTTTCTATATATAGGAGTCAAAGGGGTCATAATATAATCAGAGCTGGCATAACAATAATAATGTAAGGGCATAATAATAACAATAGTGGGCTTCTATGGGTCACAATAGTAACAATATGAGCACTACATGGGTACATCAACATAATAAGGGGGTTGTACTAATAACAATAAGTGGTTACACTAGTAGTATAGGGGCCTAACATGCTTCTCTCTTTCAAAAAGTGTTGTCCTCAACGCTTGAGTAGTTTTTGATGCTTTTGTATAAAATTCTTGTCCTCCCATGTGGAATCTTTAGTGGGTAAGTTCTTCCACCTGATGCGGTACTCTGAAATTGATCGATTTCATAGTTGTCAAGTTCTTGTTTTTGTGACTGCTCTAGGTTCCATTATGATTTTTCCTTTTTCTTCAATTTCTGGCAATATTGTTTGAATTGGGATCTTTTGCAACTTTTGAATAAGTGGCCATACTTCATCCTTCTTCCTTTCATCCCTTGCTTCATTTATCCAATCTAGTTGGATAATAGAAATAGCACAAAACAATGCTTCCACATCTTCATCCTTTCTTGAGAGTGCATCTGCAACAAAATTTTGCTTCCCTTTTCTATAGATGATGTCAAAGTCATAACCAAACATATTTGTGACCCATTTTTTGTGTTCTTCTAAAGATAATAGTTGTTTTAAAAAGTATTTAAGACTATCATGATCCATTTTTACCTTGAAGTGTCTTCCCATTCGGTAAGGTCGCCATTTCTTAAGTGCATGTAGTATTGCCAACATTTCCTTCTCATAAATAGCTTACTTGAGATGTAGCAGTAAAAATACCCAATCACCTACATCAAAACATTTTTCACTACAATGTTGATCTATCTGTTGTTTCATTTGATTTTTCACCAAAGTGGTGTTATCCTTTAAAAGTTGGAGAACTTGTTGTTGATGCTTGATGTTATCTTTCACTGCTTGAACCTTTTTCTTCTTGGTATGTCCTTCTATCTTGAGAGTTTGAGGAGTGGTAATTTCTTCCAATGCCTTAATATATATGGTCGGATTCAGTTCTTGATGCTTGATGTAATCTTTCACTTCTTGAACTTTTTTTTTCTTAATATGTCCTTCTATCTGGATAGTTTGAGGAGTGGTAATTCCGGCCAATGCATTACAAGATATGGTTGGATTCATTTCTTCTTTCTTGATGTGATCTTTCACTTCTTGAACCTTTTTCTTCTTGATATTCCCTTCTATCTTGAGAGTTTGAGGAGTGGTAATTCTTGTCAATGCTTTACAAGATATGGTTAGATTCATTTCTTCTTTCTCTAGGGTTGGGTCCTGGCATATAACCTCTTCTTTTGACGTTTCTTGATCCTTTACTTCCTCCTCTTCATACTCTATGTAAAATAATTTCTTCTCAGCACACCTATGAACTTTAGTGCATTTGCTATCACAATTGTAACAAAGCCCTTTTTCTCTTTTTTCTTCTAATTGTTGTGGTGTAACCCTTGTAGGTTGCGGAAGGCTAGGAGAAACAACACTTCCATCTTTATAGTTGTGAGGGATAGTTTTCCTTGTTGCCATAATTTTACTTTCCACTATGTAACAAAGCCCTTTTACTCTTTCCAATTGTTGTGGTGTTGCTCTACAGAAGGTGTTCCTCTTTGTATTCTCATAATGTGCTATCATTTCCTTCGTGAAAATTGACCATGTAACAAGTTGTTTACGAGAACAAAGCCCTTTATACCATAAAAATTGATCCGGTTCTAAATATGAAGATGCAATACATACCTTTTGTAACAGTGGTACACCATGTATATCAAAATATTGCTCCATATGAAGTATCCAATTTACCAGATCCTTGCCATCAAACTTCCTCATATCGCCTTTTCTTGAGTTTAGGAGCTCGATCTTGAAAAGACTATAACTCTGTAATTTCGGTTCTTCCAGTTCTGAAATTGCGACATGCAGTAGCCCTCTGCATTCTCTTTCCAATGCCACCAATCTGATCAAATTTATATTCTCCAAGAAAGAGTTATGAACAATCTCCCAAGATGACCTAATTATAGAACTTTCCATAAGAGAAAACTTGTATGAAGTGCCACGTGTCACTGTTTTGACCTTAGTATCTGAAAAAATCTACACAGGAAACTACAACCTGTCCTATTTTTGTAACTTCTTATGAAATTTCAATCTGATGCTCAAAACAAAAGTTATGACGATTTTCCCCAGGTCCCCTGTTTGGAATGAAATTCGAGAGTCTGCAAAAATGCCAACTTCCTCAGATCATATCTCTACAAATATAGTGCGAAAAGCTTTGAAATTTGGACTCGAGGTTCATAACAGTTTCAGCCCAAATGGGTTGTTTTTTTAGCATTTGAAACGTCGTAGAAAAAACGTTATAGCGCAAATGGAACGATGACCTATTTGGAGCAGCAAAACCCTATAATTCAAAGCTCTGATACCAAATGGTATGAAACCAGCTCACAAAAAGATAGAAAAGATAGATCAACACCTTAGAATTCAGCCTCTTCGAGGGGGAAACCTCCTTTACATTACACAAATGAACAATTCTTAGATGATGCAAATGAAAAGACCTCCTTTCTATATATAGGAGACTAAGGGGTCATAATATAATGAGAGCCGACATAACAATACTAATGTAAGGGCATAATAATAACAATAGTGGGCTTCTATGGGGCACAATAGTAATAATATGGGGACTACATGGGTACAACAATATAATAAGACATTGTACTAATAACAATAAGGGGTTACACTAGTAGTATAGGGGCCTAACAATAACAGTACATAAGTCTCCCCTCCACAATCCTTTGTGCATGTTCCTCCTCTCACCTAACTCACTATCAAGGCACACAACAATTGCAACTCATTACAAGAAGGGACACAAATCTCCAATCTAACAACACTTCATTATAATGAAATTTTTCTCCTTTTGTTCCATGGAGGGAATTTCTTTTATAAATGGCTTGGAGGAGTGATGACATTTCATCTAGACACTTTGTTGACCATGTTTGATATCTTCCTTTCATCCTTGTCCTCGAAAAGTGATCAACTTTGACCTTGTTTTCTCTTATCCATTCACATTATCACTTCATCTCTCTTTTCCTAAGTAACTAGAGAGTTGTTGAACCCTTCAAATCTCCCTATCAAGTCATCAAGAGCATTGTTAGGACTAATAACATGTATGCTAGTGTTTTAGGTGCATTAAACGTGAAAAACATCAGTTTTATGAAGTTTCCATGCATCAATTTCTGTATCCCAATCTTCCATATTATTTTCTTCCCTAATGAACCAAAGAGGTGACATTTTGAGCTATAACAATGTCATTTATTCCCCCCCAAAATAATTATTCATGCTTACGATTGAATATAATCTCATATAGCCATAATACCATATTTCTTAGTTATGAGTACAACCATGCATCTCTAATTTTAAAAGACATTCCCAACAAGCACTAAACATCAAGCAACTAATTGACCATCTCTTCGAGCAATTTATGGGTTTAATTATTAATTTTATTATAAACCACAAATAGTTGGATTACGAATGATTAGGGACTTTGACTCTGGGTGAGTAAAATAGTTTTCTATGTGTTTCACATCTTTCTTTTACACAACAATGAGTGTCCATAGTTTTGAAGAATTTTCCTAAATATAATACAACTATATCTCTACTATCAGTGAGCGTTGATAGCTTTACTTGTACTTTCCACACAAATCTATAGTTCTTTCAACTTCCTTATCATTTTACATTTTAATCACCCTTTTGATTTGAAAATTGATATTGCATATAAAATGAGTGTACAAGAAGTGGGGTGATACAAGAGTTATTTTGATTTTCTTGACAAATTACTTGCTTCTAAAGTTTAGCCTTAGCTTCTTCTCATTATCACTTATCCTAGGTATCAACTATTTAATGTGAAGTGTACGGAACCCAAAAGGAAATCCCTATAAAAAAAAAAAAACCTAAATTCTGATGTGATAATGTTATCAATATGAATTCTTGGAAACATAAATGTTCCACCACAAACAAAGGAATTTTGACCACAAGTGAGGGACTTTGTAAAGATGATCTAATGTGATTCCTTTATATTTATTTGTTGACATGCATTGAATAACAATTACATGTTACTAATGTTATTGTCCCGAACAATAACTCTTTATGGGAAACCATAGAGAAAAAACAAGCAAATTAAACAGAAATAAGAAAAATTTTGAAAAATAAAAACTTGAAAATTTGAAATGCATGAGGAAGAAAATGTGGTTTTTTATTATGAATCTTCAAAATGAAAAAATTAATATATAAATGCAATAAAAATCTCCCAAAATGTATACTTGAAAAAAAATCTAAACTAGGTCATCTTAAGATTTAAATTTAAATTAAGAATAAAACAATCAAAACATTATTTTGATTAGCATGAAAACCATTAGAATATATGAAACATGAATAAAACCAAGTTTTAATAAATTATAAACCAGATTTTAGCAAATCCTTGGCTACCAAAATTTTATGGAAATTTATTATGAGGGATAGTTTGTGGAAAATACTGATGTTCAAAAATATATTGCATTAAACTCATTCTTAGGTGATAGGAAAATCATTAAAAATATATGAAATTAGTGGTTTGATGTTAATTTTCCAATTATTGGGAATCAATTTGCTTGGAAGGTTGCTAATGGCATATAGGTTATAATAGAAGACAATGCGATCATAGGATGTGATATTTAGATATATATTTTTTATATTTGATTCATTATGTTCATGTTAATGAGTATTTTACTTTAAATTAGTTGGTGGATCTAGATACTACTAACATATGGAGTTGTGGGTGGAAGTCCTGTTGGTCTTTAGGATTTATTAGAGATAAGGAAGTTGTTTGGAATTTATATTTGTTAAATTTTTGAAGATACCATATCAAATTACAAGATGACACTAACTATGTTATTTGGTCCAAAAATAAATTAACATGAAATTGCACTACCATATTAGGGTATTGGGTGCTACAATCTGCTAAAGACAAAGAGATAAGCTAGTGGTGGAATAAATTTGGAAGATCAAAGCCTTTAAGAAAATGGATATTTTTATTCAAAAAATAGGTTTTTGCCTTGGTCATTACTACCAAAACAAATTATGGGTCTAGGTATAATTAGGTGAAAAATATCATACACTTGTTTATCTCGTGTTCCTTTGCTAAGTAATTATGGAAAGTTTTTGACTTTTGTATTTCTTTACTAAGCAATTATGGAAATATATTTGGCAGTGGCTAAGGTTGAATAATGTTTGGCATGGTAATAATATTTAAGAATGAATGTTTACAATATTCATTTCAAATATATTTCACAGTGGTTAAGGTTGAGTAATGTTTGGCATGGTAATAATGCTTAAGAATGCATGTTTACAATATTCATTCCAAAGATATGAACTAAAAGAATATAGTGTCATTCAATTCTTAGTATTATGGGGCATCTGAGTTGCTTGAAATTCATTAATATTTCAAAATAGATGTCCTCAAAGCTTTTAAGCATTTGCACCTGTGTTCTATCTTATAGTTTTGTAGAATGATATCTAAAGATAAAGCGCCATGGTATATTGATGAATCACTAATCGACAAGAATAATCTTTAGGCAATTTTTTTTTATAGAGCTCACTAGGCTCAAGATCATATTTGTGATATAAGACATATCCTTTATTATTTAGAGACTCACTTTATAAAGTTACAAGTAGGAGTGAGACCAATAATTATACATAGTGTTGATATTAAGAGAATTGTTAAAATTCACTATGAGCAAGGGCATAATTCTATGTATGTACGGTGAATCACATTCAGTCATTAAGTACATGGGAAATGAACAAAATGCTCATAATAATACATTACTTTCATTGTAAACTTAAATAAAGGAGATTTTAGGTTTTTTTTAGAGTATTCCATATATCTATATATATAGGGAGATGAATAGAGATGTCGATTCCTTATCAAAAGAAAGTTTGTATAAAAGATTAAGGGACATCTATCATTACATACTCCTAAAAAAAAATGAGGACATAATATATGAAGGTGTTAGACTATGGTTATGGATATAACATAGGAAGGTGGTTATGGATATAATATAGGAAGGTGGTTATGGATATAATATAGGAAGGTATTAGAGTGTGGGTATGGATATAAAATGTAGGTGTTAAATATTTTTTTTGGAAGTAGAATATTTTATTGGTTTGATTTTTTTATTATTATGAGTACTTTTTTACATTTATACTTGTATAATATGTTTTAAATTTAAATTTTAATGTGTTTTTTTTTTTATTTTGTTATATTGAAATAAAATATGATTTTTTGTTATTATTTGTAAATAAACATTATATATATATATATATATATATATATATATATATATATATATATATATATATAAAATGTTTAATAAATTTGAAATTGAAATAAATTTATATTGATAAGAACACAAATACATACATATATAAGTAACTTCACTGTATGCTAAAAAAAAAGAAAAAGAAAAGAGAATCTTTTTGAATTTTGCAAACGTATTTAATACATTATTGTGAATGTACACTTAAAACTTTTTCTTTAAATAATAATAAAGTTCTTTTCAAAGTGAATACTAGCAATATGTCCATTTCCCTATGTTTTATAATAAAACAAGGGCTACATAGTAGCTAGTCCCTACCACTTAGTTTAAATGTAACTAAATCAAAGTAAAAAATTTAAATTCGACTTAGTATTGAGGTTTAGAATCTCGTCAATTTAGATTCTAAATTAAATTGAGGTATTTGGTTATTTGTAATTTAGCATTGTCATGGTGGAGAATCCAATCCTACTCAACAACAATAATAATAAATTTTTGATTGATTGGTGATATGCACATGTTAGAAAATCAAATATGCATATATATATATATAAACAACTTGATTACAAATTCAAAAGCCAAAAAGAAATGGAAGACTAAATTTAGGTTCTTTAAGACTATCATCCAATTCTTCTTGACCCGGATAGTATGCGAAGAACTGAATAATAATTTATTTATAACTCTTATCATTTAAAACTATTAATGATTCTTATCATTTTATATTTATCTAAAATAATTTTAAATAATCTAGGATGGTTTAAGCATGAGACTTGTAATAAGAATGTTAGTAAAGTAAATTAAATTATTTTATAACATCAATTTATTAAAGATGAAAAAATTGATATTTATAAAGCAATGTCACTCTTAAAAAATGTAACATTGGCTCGTCATCTTCACAAACAACATGTTCTCTATTCCCGTCATTAACAAGGCATTCAGTGTAAACGCAAAATAAAAAGTTCTTTGAAATTTAATTTATAAATTGAAAAATTTAGTTTCATGGGGTGGATTAAAAACACTCATTATCAAAGTTAACTTTAATATGTCCATGCCATCACCTTGTACGTGGAGAAATAACTTCATACATCCATGCTATGTTTACCTTAATTTTAGGTTTTTCCTGTCCCAAAAAATTAAGTTGTTATAATAATATAATATATTATATTATATGTCATGAATATGAGTAGTAGCTCTGGCTAAAGACAGGTATATGTGTTGTTATATGATTAAAAGAAAGGAAGGTATGTATTAGATAGTAAAGTTTGGGAATAGTTGTATATGTGTAAGTAGTCTAAAGAGAGAAAAATACCTAAAGAAAATGGAATGTGAATGGTTATACGAAAATGGAATGCGGGTAGTCATAGGTAGTATATTCGAGTCCTTCTAACCTTATATAGTCTTACTTTATATAGATATGATATGAGTTAAGTCGATTACATTGGTAAATTATAGGTCTCCCTCTTGATGACTATTGATGACTATGGATGATGTTGGTGAAGCTACATGTTTGGAGGATTTTTATTAAAATACATGTTCATTTGTCGATTACATTGGTAAATTACAGGCCTCCCTCTTGATGACTATGGAGGATGTTGGTGAATGTACACATTAGAGGATATTTATTAAAATATACGTTCCTTCAAAGGAGGATTGATTAAAATATACATTGAAAGAGGATTGGTGGAAATACATTATCACTCATAACTTGTAAGGGAGTCAATAATAAATCAACTGAGCTTTCTTGAGTCTTCATATGAGAGTTAGTCTCCTTGAGATTTCTTCAGTCTTCAGCTGACAGTTAGTCTCCTTAGTGAAGGAACCGTGGGTTCTTACAGGGAAGTTACAATCATTTCTCATCTTACACCCACGCATGTTTGCGAGGAGCTTAAGAACGACCCATCACAGATTGTACTGTGGATATTTATTGATTGAAATTCAAATGTGACTGCCAAATTAATTGGCACAAATTCCCTGTCAAGGTTGTACGCAACATTAAATTTCTCCTAATACCCGTAGTCCTTATCAAGGTTGTGCAACATGCTTGTCTCAACTCGAGGTATCAGCAGGCATGTGTGGTGCAGCTATCGAAAATAGTAAAGGTCATTGGATTAGATTTGCATTAAAATTCAAGTCACCAGTTACCAGGCATAGGCCAATAAGATCTCTAAAATTATACCCAATAGTATTGTAGATAAATGGTAATAAAAAAAATTGTAATAAATAAAAAAAAAATTTCTAAATTTTAACTTTGTGAAATTGAAAATTATTTAACATGTTTGACCCCAAATAATAGGCGGTGAGCATAAAAACTAATGTGTGCAATACCTGCATGGTAAGCATAATAGTATAAATATTTCTTTTAAGTAATTTAGGTAAACTCCAATAAAATTATTATTATTATTATTATTTTTGTTTTTTATACAAAAGAATTGGTCCCATATTTGCCTCACATTACTATTATAAATTTCCATAGGCATAGGCAAATAGGGGTTTAGATTCCAACTACTACATATATCTAATTTATTTTAATATATCTTAAAAATATTTAATATATTTGAAATTGAAATAACTAAAAATAATCATGCACAATTAACTTCACATACCAAAAAGGAAAAGGAAAAAGATAACCTTTTTAAATTTTGCAAAAATATGTAATACATTATTGTGAAGGTACATTGCAAACTTTTTCCTTAAATAATAATAAATTTCCTTTCAAAGTGAATACTGCAACATGTCCCTTTCCATATGTTTTCTAAAAAAATAATAAGATATAAAGTTTCAACTTTAGTGTAAATATTCCTTTTAATTAATTTAGGTAAATTCCAATGAAAATGTAATTATTATTATTATTATTTTGTATGAAGAAATTATTATTATTTTGTATAAAGGCAAATTGGCAAATGGGCTGGTCTCATATTTGCCTGGGATTAATACTATAAAGGCAAAGTGGATCACCAAATTTGAACCTTGAACTTCCTCGCACATAAAATTTCATTTTCACAACCATCACCAATCCAAATTTCAATATAAAATATCATTTCTATTTCTATTTCTATTTCTATAAAAAGAAATTATAAGAGTAAATTTTCTATTATTTATTATTTTAAAATTTATAAAATATAAGGGCTCGTAGTTTTCTTTACTATTCATTAGTTTATTTGTTTTTTAATTCACAAATGATGGGTTATTTTAAATATGGTTGTGTAGCTAGTTCTCCCACTTAGTTTGATTTAGCTACTAATTTGCTTTGTATTGCTATGATTAAATTAGTTTTCGTTAAATGTTATTAGTTAAAAAAGTGTTTTCTTTTAGTGTGTCATCTACAAAGCGAGTTGGTTCAAGAACTTTCATGCTTCTCATGGGTGGCATTAAGAAATTGTGTCTATGATGTGAGTTTTTTCTTTTATAACAACTCTATGTGAGCTTTTTTCTCTTTTTACAACTATTTCCTGGTGGAGTTGATGTATATTTTCCAATGCTTCCCCTCGAAAAATGTGTTTTTACAAGAAAAGAAAAACACTCCTACACATAAACTAGAGAGGACACACTATTCAAAAAAATGAAGAGATAAATCAATTTGTGACCAAATATCTCTACTTAGATGAGATCATCATCAAATACCATAAAAAGTAATTCTAGGAAAGAGAGCAACCAATGTAACTTTCCAAAGATAAATGAAAATTAAGAAATATTTTAATAGAGACGAGCCTAGAAGAGACACCCTTTACACACCACTGCATTAGACACTTCGGTATTGAGTAAAAAATAAAAACTAAATAATTCAAGAATTTGAAATGATCTTGTAACTCCTCCTTGAATAGTCGTTAATTCTCACCATTATCCCACAATAATGTTGATGGGTGATCTGAAATTCACTCGTAAGTGATCTTAGTTAAATAAATAATGAATGAAGGTATTACAAACTCATGCGCTGGTGTGTATCTATGTTATTTTAGGCAATGGATCGATTAGATTGCAAAATACACAGATAACGGAAAATGGAAAAACAATAAGGGAAACACAGTAAGCAAAGACAAGAACACAACACATTAATAAGGAGTTCACCATATTCTCCAGGGCTACATCTCCGGTCCAGCTTTTAGTGGTGGACTTCTTTTATTGTGTCTTTAAAGTAGAGATTTATAATGAGGAGCTCAACTTGAGACTCCTGAAACAGAGGATGCTTAGCAGGGTGGTTCTTGGATTCCCCAAGCCACTAGAGTGCACAGACTCTTTCCTTACCAAGTCTCGACCACTCTAGTATTTAATGGGATGACTCCAATGGTGCTCAATTCCTAACAGATATCCTCACAGGGATGGCTTGAACCTCTCAAGCCTAGTTTTGTCTGCACGATGATGCCTTAGGTTAGCTCGGCTCTCTGTTTTCTGCTTCTTGCTTTACTGTCTCTTTCGCCTTTACAGTCACTATTTTTCTTCTCTAGTTCTTCCTTATCGTCCTTTGTTCTCTTCTGTTCTGTCTATTTATTCATGGCTTATAGCCAATCCATCCTTGACTGTTCACTTCCTCTTCCACCCCTTCAGATCATCTGCTACTGTTCGTTTGGAGTTCCCTACCCCTGCGTCATCGCCAACGTCTCACAGGGAGGTGGCCACTTGTCCTCTCACGAACTGTGCCAACTCTTCCTCAACGGTTTGGTATTTCAGTTACACTATGGAATGATTCATCCGCCAACTCAATGGTCAAATCAGACTTCAGACTTTTATATGTCGTGGCTTAATTCCCCTGTCAAATCCGGTTTCTCCATGGGGCACAATCTTTGCTGTCAGATCTAGAGCCCCTAGATCCTACGGTGTTCGCTCATTTCACGCAGTTGACTTGCTTGACTGCTTTCATGCAATGAGAGGTGGTTTTCTCTCTCATCTGTCGGACACACGTCGTGTGATGAATGGAATCACTCGTTTTCTGCCAAATCCTCTTACCACCCCAATGTGCCTCCGATATACCACCGGTTTTGGAGCACGGGACCTGCCTTTCGCCTTAGCGCTTTCCCTACTGTTTCCCAGCTTCCCATGCGACCGAGCACTTGGGGATTTTCCTTCTCGAGGGGTTTTGCCCAGTGATGCATGATTATCACGCATCAGAAATGGCCTCCATTTCCCGATCCGGGCTTCCTAACTGCTAGTTTTGCCTCCTGCGCAATATCCATGGGCCTCAGTCGGCGCATTTTGACCGAGGTCCTCGTAGTTCCTTGTTGACTACAAACTTCCATTGTCCAGAGGTCTTTCTGATAGCTCTTTGTTCATAAATTCGAAGTCTATCCCATTTTGATATAGTCATGGCACTTAATAATTTTTCATGGATCCAATTCGGATCACGACCTTCCCACTGAAAAAGATTTTGGACCACCAAAAGTTGGTTTTCAAGCATCGACTAAGTGAGGGTACAATTGTCTCACTTGTCCAATCTCTATCCACTTTGCATTGCGCAGATTTGAACCCTTGAGCCCTACTCTCAGGTACTCAACATCTCCTCTATGTGTCATCCTCACCTTCCTGTCCAAAACTGTGTCTTCCTGCAATTCATTAAGATATTCAAGCAATGGGTCATCAATAGAAGGCAATTGACTCTGCTCTTCGGGATCCTCAGTTAGTGAGGGTTCAAACAATCTCAAGCAATATGAATTTACGACTGAGTAGATGTGCATGTAAGCTGGTAGATCAAGGTGAAAATCATTCTCACCAATCTTCTCAAGTATCTTGAAGGGTCCATACCTGATAGGCTTTAGGTTTTTACCTTCACCTTGCATCATGTCCTCGCTGATATACAACCAGACTTGGTCACCAACTTGGAAACTATGCTCCATCCGATGCTTGTCATGCCTTGCCTTGTATTTGGCTTAGCTCTTTTCCAACTATTCCTGTACTTCCTGGTGGATCTCTTGGATTTGTTCAATGAACCTAGTTGCCATGTCCACATCACTGTGTCCCTCAACTGTGGTGTCTTTACCAAAGACAAAATCCAAAGGAGACCTTAGTGTGAAACCAAAACAGGTTTCAAAAGGAGATCTCTGTGTAGAAGAATGTTTTGCTCTGTTTTAAGCATGTTGCACATAACATAAATGTTCATCCCAAAGCTTAGGATGCTTGCTGCAATACCCTCTGAGTAACTGGATCACTGTCCTGTTAACTACTTCTGTCTGGCCATCAGTTTGTGGATGAAAATTTGTGCTTTTCTTTAGTTTGGTGTCCATCAGTTCCCACAGACTTGACCAAAACTTCCCCATAAATCGGGTGTCTCAATCAGATACAATGGAAGTGGGTAATCCAAAATGAACCCATACATGTTCAAAAAACAGTTTTTTAGTTTGTTCAGTTGTATTCTTTTTATTACAAGCTATCAAAATACACATTTTGTTGAACTTATCCACAATAACATATAGATAATCATGACCTTTCCTAGATTTAGGCAGTCCTCCAACAACATCCATGGAAACACTTTCCCAAAGGTAAGAAGGAACTGGTAATGGAGTGTACAAGCCTACTTTTCTATTGTTGGGCTTGCTTTTAGCACACATAGTACACCCTCTTACATGTCTAGAAACTATCTCATTCATTTTTGGCCAATAACAAAATCTTTGCAGTTGTGCAACTGTTTTACTTACCCCAAAGTGACTTGATATTAGAGAAGTGTGTGCTTCTCGAATTATCTTTACTCTTTCAGTTTGTGGAATGCATAACTTCCCACAATGGTATAAGAGTCGGTCCTTTACATGATAATCCAATTCTTCTACTCGTTTGCCTTCACTTAAAGTTGCATATACATCTTTAAAGTCTATATCTTGAGCATATTGTTCAATGTAAATCTCATGTAACATAGAATTATGCTTAAGCATACTAGATGCATTTTTAATGGGTCTAGATAACATATCTACAACTTCATTGTGTATGCCCTTTTTATATCTAATGACTAAATGAAATTGTTGTAGAAAACCCATCCATCTATAGTGTCTTGATTGCTGCAACTTAGTTTGGGAGTGTAGATATTGAAGTGGTTGATGATCAATATGTATTATTGTCTCTTTTCCCATTAAGTAATGTTTCCACTTTTTCACACTCTGTACTAATGCATACAATTCTTTATCATATGTAGGATAGTTAACTACTGCAGAATTAAATGTCTCAGAATAATAACATATGGGTTTACCGTGTTGTGTCAACACTGCTCCCATGGCATCTGTTTGGATCTCAAATGGTCTTTGAAGATCAAGCAGTGCTAATACAGGTGATGTACTAATCTTTTCTTTCAAGGTGTCAAAGTCTTTCTGTTGTTTGCCTCCCCACTGAAACACCTTGTTCAATCTTGTTAAAGCATGTAAGGGAGTTGCAATTAAGGAAAAGTTAGAAATGAACTTCCTCCAATATTGTGCTGCTCCTAAAAAGCTTCTAACTTCTGTAGCAGATTTGGGTTTAATCCAGTTTACAATGACTGCCACCTTAGAGGGATCTATCTTCAATTCACCACCCCCTATTATATGACCCAAATAATTTAGAGATGTTTTGCCAAATTCACATTTTGAGAGTTTAACATAAAGTTTTTCTCTTTTCAAAACATCTAGTGTCTACTTAACATGCTTTAAGTGTTCTTCCCACGTTTTGCTAAATATCAAAATGTCATCCAGATACACAATACCAAAATTATCAAGAAAAGGTTTGAGTACATCATTCATTAATCTCATGAAAGTAGCAGGAGCATTAGTTAAGCCAAAAGGCATAACCATCCACTCATACAATCCCTGCTTTGTTTTGAATGCAGTCTTCCATGCATCTTGTTCTGCAACTCTAACCTGATGGTATCCACTATGCAAGTCTAACCTGGAGAAATAAACAACTTCTTTCAATTGATCTAAAAGATCATCTATGCGAGGAAGGGGATAACAATTTTTTATTGTTATCTTATTCAGTGTCTGGTAATCAATGCACATTCTCTATGAGCCATCTTTCTTTCAGACCAAAATGATTGGTGACCCACATGGTGATGTGCTAGGTCTGATGAACCCCTTCTTGAGCACTATTTCCTTTTTGGGTGGCAGACCTTTAGGTTCTTGAAAAAAAATATCATACTCTGAAACAACCTTTTCTAAATTAGCTTGATGTTTAGCATTACAGCCCTCAAATACATTGGTTTTATCAAGTTTCTTTTCCTTTACAACCATCAACAAGAATTGTTTGCATGAATTTATCATTCATTTCATCTGCCTTGAGTTTATGAGAGTATAATTATTCTTGAGCTTATGAGCTCTTACAAAGCATTTGATTCCATATTTAACAAGTAGATACTTGTTCTCAGCTCTATAGAAAATAGCTTTTCTATCATACAAGTAAGGACTTCTTAAAACAATTCCACATATATCCAAAGGAATTATGTCTGACTCAACCTCATCTACAAATGTTGACCCAAAAGAAAACTTGAGTTTGCATTGTTTAGTCACTTGTACTTGTGCTTTGTCATTCAACCATCCTAATGGGTATGGTTTCTTGTGAGGTGTAGTTACTAATCCCAACTTCTTTACAATTGCTTCAAAAATAAAATTTACTTGTGAGCCACTATCAAACAAAGTATCAATCTTTTGATTTTTGGAAATAACTCAAATATGGAAAAGCTCATGCCTTTTTCTCTCATTTTCTTCATCAATAGTAGATTGTGCAGAGTTACTAGTAGATGCTTCAGAATTCTTACCTCATATACCTGTGGCTACAATGGTTGTTTCATCTCCTGAGTCTGACCCCAAATATTTTTGAATAGCTGCAGCAGTCTTCTTCTTCTTGCCCTCAAACTTCTTAGGTCTCAGATCTGGATGCAGAATCTAACAATTCTCATCATCATGCCCATCCTTTTTACAGTAAGTGCATGAAGCCTTGCTTTTCTATGCAGTGTTAGCCTTCCTTGCTTTCCATTTCTGCTTTCTTTTCTCCTTATTCTTGCTTACAGTGGGTTGGGATGATCCCCCAACTTCTAGACTTCCATTCTTTCCTCTAGCTTCTAGATGAGTAGCTTGTACAGATAACTCATCTATACTAGTGGGATTAAACATGAGGATAGTGTGCCTCATGTAGTTGTGTAGACTTCCAATGTGCTTCAACAGAGTCTCGGGTGAGTCTAATGAGATTCCTAGAATATTTTCTCTCTTTCTAAATTCTTGAGTGTACCCTTGCACACTTTTCCCTTTCAATTGTCGAAGAGTTTGCCAACTCATCATGGCTTGCTGCATGTAGACTAATGGATAGAACTGCTTTTTGATTGCAGAAACAAATTCACTCTAGACAGAGATAGTCTTACCATGTCTTTTCATGTCAGCTTGGGTCCTGCCTTCCCACTAAACCAAGGCAGTGCCTCCAATGCATATGCTTGCCAATTGAATCTTTCTCTTGTCTGACTCAATATTTTGTACTCTGCAATAGACATCAATTTGTCTAATCCAATTGTCCAGATTTTTTGCATTCAACTCTCCATCATATATAGGTAAATCAAATTTAACATCGAGTTTGATCAAAGATGCTTTCTTTTTTTGGGCTATTAGGAGGTGTGAGAAAGCTTTCCTCTTTCCCTTTGCCTTTTGTGTGGTCATGGGAATGTGACTCATCTTCTCCTTTGTCTTGTTTAGAGCCTGATGAATCTTCATCCTTATGTTTTCTAAAGTCCCTATACATTTCTTCTACCATGGACTTTATGGCTAGGAAACTATCTATGAATTGAGGATCTGGCCCCATAGAACCTTCTTCTAACATTGTCTTCTAAGGATAGAATCTTCCAATTTCAGGATTAGTTTTGACCAACTCTCCTCCTAATTTGAGCTTTGATCTAGTTAGCATTCAACAGCTAAACCAACACAAGTTTGTCTAACCTTACTAGCCTAAAGCTCTGATACCACTTGATCTGAAATTCACTCGTAAGTGATCTCAGTTAAACAAATAATGAATGAAGGTATTACAGACTCATGTGTTGGTGTGTGTCTATGTTATTTTAGGCAATGGATCGATTAGATTGCGAAATACACAGACAATGGAAAATGGAAAAACAATAAGGGAAACACAGTAAGCAAAGACAAGAACACAACGAATTAATAAGGAGTTCACCCTATTCTCTAGGGCTACGTCTCTGGTCCAACTTTCAGTGGTGGCCTTCTTTTATTGTGTCTTTAAAGAAAAGATTTACAATGAGGAGATCAACTTGAGACTCTTGAAACAGAGGATGCTTAGTAGGGTGGTTCTTGGATTCCCTAAGCCACTAGAGTGCACAGAATCTTTCCTTTCCAAGTCTCGACCTCTCTTGTCTTTAATGGGATGAGTCCAATGGTGCTCAATTCCCTACAGATATCCTCACAGGGATGGCTTGAACCTCTCAAGCCTAGTTCTATCTGCCTGATACTACCTTAGGTCAGCTCGGCTCTCTGTTTTCTGCTTCTTGCTTTACTGTCTCTTTCGCCTTTTCAGTCATTGTTTTTCTTCTCTGGTTCTTCCTTATCATCCTCTATTTTGTCTGTTTACTCATGGCTTAAAGTCAATTTGTCCTTGACTATTCACTTCCTCTTCCACCCCTTCCGATCGCCTGCCGTTGTTTGCTTGGAGTTCCTTGCCCCTGCGTCATCGCCAATGTCTCATAGGGAGGTGGCCACTTGTCCTCTCACGAACTGCGCCAGCTCTTCCTCAACGGTTCGGTATTTCAGTTACACCATGGAATGATTCATCTGCCAACTACACAATCAAATCAGACTTCAAACTTTTATATGTCGCGGCTTAATTACCCTGTCAAATCTTGTTTCTCCATCGGGTGCAATCTTCGCTGTCAGATCTGGAGCCCCCAGATCCTATGGTGTTCACTCATTTTGCGGGGTTGACTTGCTTGACCATTAGTGTGCGATGAGAGGTGGTTTTCTCTCTCATCCGCTGGACATGCATCACGCGATGAATGGAATCGCTCGTTTTCTACCAAATCCGCTTACCGCCCCATTGTGCCTTCGATATACTGCCGGTTTTGGAGCGCGGGACCTGCCTTTCACCTTAGCACTTTCGCTATGGTTTCCCAGCTTCCCATGCGACTGAGCACTCTGGGCTTTTCCTTCTCGAGGGGTTTTTCCCAGTGATGCACGATTAGTGCTAATCGCACATCAGAAATGGCCTTCGTTTCCGTATTCGGGTTTCTTAACTGCCAGTTTTGCCTCTTGCGCGGTCTCCATTGATCCGGATTTAAATAGGAATGCAATAAAATATAGAGATAAACATATACACAAAGATGCAGTGGAAATAATACTTCATTTCATTAATGGAAAATACTGAAATATGCTTACAACCAGAAATGGAAATAAACCAGCTAAGTCAATGGTAGCTTATCTCTAAGAAGAGATGTGGTCGCTACATGCCTCTGAACTGTGTTACAATGAGGCTCAAAGGCCTATTTATTGTTGAGAAACAATGAAAAACCCTTAGCATTCCAAAACCTAACCCTAGAAGATGAAACGCCAAACTGTGGGCCCCGTTTGGGTAAATTGGTACATCAACTTCCCAGGGTCGTAACTTTGGAATACGATCTCCGTTTGATGCGTACAATAGCTCGTTAGAAAGATCTATCCGAGAACTGCTACTTTGGGAAGGGAAACATCAGTCCATGGACCCATGTTGCCCCCATATTTCCAAAAAAACATCGTTTAGGGCCTCAAAACAGCTCCGGAAGTTCAGGACCCGAAAAACTGCTAAAAATAGTAAACTGTGCTACAATTTAGGAAACTGAAAAAGCTAAAAGAGACAATTGTGGGGGTCCAAACGGGATAGGTGGGTGGCCACCAACATCCACCTAGATCATTCCTCCCCCCTTAGGAAGCAATGGTCCCCATTGCGTTGAGTTCCTCCCTAAGATGAGGAAGCTTCTGCTGAGTTGGGTCGCTGGTGAGCTGTTCTGCAATCACTGATGTGTCTAGAAATGGTGGGAAGCATGGTCGATGACGGTCCACATTGAACACTCAGTGCAAGCGAAGGAATGGAGGAATGTTGTGCTTCAAAGCATTGTTGCCCATAGCCTTGGTAAGGACAATGTCGGAGTGGTCGGAGCTTTTGATCGGCTCTTGTAAGGCATTCTTTCTACAGATGTAACCAAACTTTGTCGCCCACCTGAAACTTATGTGGTACCCCTGTGGGTGAGGAGAAGTTGTTCCTGTGTTCTGTCATGACCGTATCCCTTTGCTGCTGCTGTTGCTGCGTGGAGGAACCCTTTGCGAGGGTCATGGATGTAGCAATGATCTTCCCCTTACTTTGGGAGCAAACCAGCCAGAAAATAATTTTCCTAGTCTGTGATATGAGCTTGTTGCCTTTCTTAGCAGTGATCAAAGAGGTGGTAGTAGATGGGGCTACCTCTGGTATCCTGTATAATGAATTATTCAAAGAAATAATGACAGCATGAGGCCTTGACTCATACACAACATGTCACCTCCACAAGTATGGCTGGCCTAATAGTACATCGCAAAAATCTAGAGGTGTAACATCACATAATACCTCGTCTGTGAAGGGCTTGATGTTGTAGGGAAGGCGGCACTGCTGGCGAACTTTGAGATCTCGTCCTTCATGAAGCCACCCGATACAGTATGGTTGTGGGTGTGGTGTAGTCGATAGGCCCAACCACTTCACGACCTCTGCTGAAATAAGGTTCTTTTGGCTGCCACTGTCGACAATGAATTGCAGCGGAAAACCATTCACCCACATCTGTGAGTGGAAAAGACGTTCCCCCTCCTCTGGGTCTTCGGGCTCATTCTTCTAGATTTTCGTGGTGGCAACAGTGGTGCTGGGATCCACATCAATGATCTGCTTCCCTTTTCCATTCCCCTTGTCAGGTTCTGGCTCCAGGTCAGAACATGTATCTGATTCGGAAGCCTTCAACTCGGCCACCAGCGACTGCTTGGTCTGACACTCACTTGTGTTATGAGTGGGACTCTTGTGGAACTCACACCACTTTCCTGTGTCCTTCTTCGGCTTCGTGGTGTTGTTCTTTTCTTACGACTTCGACGGGTTGTCTTGGGTCACCCCACCTTGGCTTTGTCCTTTAGGCTTCGGATTTGCAGATCCAAAGTCTCGCTTCTTCTATTTGAACTTTTTCTCGATTTTGATAGCGTATCGGTATGTTGTGCCGAGTGAGGAGATGTTCAAGAACTCCATCTTTTCCTGGATGTATCTGTGTAGGCAGCCGCGGTATTTGAGTACCAGATGCAACTCAGAATCTTTGATACCCAACTGTGTGCGAAGAGTATGAAAAATGTTTGTGAACTCCGGCACATCTTGGTCTCGTCCCTGCCGCAGTGTGGTCCATTTGATGTATTTGTCCTCATAGCTTTTGAGAGGGTAGTACTGCTCCTTGATGGCATCTCGGAATGAATCCCAAGTGGGTGCGGCTGAAAATAGTGAGCCTGTGCTTTCATCCTTCTGCTCGCAGTAGGTTTCCCACCGGTCCTTGACGTGGGGGGCTGCTTTGAGAAGAGCGAAAACAATCTTTTCCGACTTGAAAATTGACGAACAGAAAAATATCCTTCTAGCAGATTTAACCATTTATCTACGACATCTTCGTCTATTTGACCCTCGAAGATGGGGATTTCAAAATTAACTTGTACCTTAAAGGGCGTGGCATTCCCAGAGTAGCTGCTGGAAGCCGATGCATCGCTTCTGGGTAGTCGCTGAAGGATCTGGGCAAAGTTGTCCATCATCGCGTTCTGTTGTCACTCGAGGGCTTCTTCGAGCAAGATTTTGATAGGATCTCCTGCCCCCTCATCTTTCTTCTCATCCGCCATGGGAGGCTGTCGGGATTTGCGAGGCTGGTCTTGCAAAGGTTCAACCAGTTCAAGCCCTAACTCCTTATATCCTAACCTCGTTGGGGACATGCAAAGAAAAACAGAGAAAAAGTAGACCGCTCTGATACCACTGATCCAGATTTAAATAGGAATGCAATAAAATACGGAGATAACCATATACACAAAGATGCAGCAGAAATAATACTTCATTTCATTAATGGAAAATACTGAAATATGCTTACAACCAGAAATGGAAATAAACCAGCTAAGGTGATGGTAACTTATCTCTGAGAAGAGATATAGTCGCTACATGCCTCTGAACTGTGTTACAATGAGGCTCAAAGGCCTATTTATTGTTGAGAAACAATGGAAAACCCTTAGCATTCCAAAACCTAACCCTAGAAGATGAAACGTCAAACTGTGGGCCTCGTTTGGGTAAATTGGTACATCAACTTCCCAGGGTCGTAACTTTGGCATACGATCTTCGTTTGATGCGTACAATAGCTCGTTAGAAAGATCTATCCGAGCACTACTACTTTGGGAAGGGATACGTTCGTCCATGAACCCATGTTGCCCCCAGATTTCCCAAAAAACATCGTTTAGGGCCCCAAAATGGCTCTGGAAGTTCAGGACCCGAAAAACTGCTAAAAATAGTAAACTGTGCTACAATTTAGGAAACTGAAAAAGATGAAAGAGACAATTGTGGGGGTCCAAATGGGATAGGTGGGTGGCCACCAACATCCACCTAGATCATCCATAGGCCTCGGTCAGCGCGCTTTGACCGAGGTCCTCGTAGTTCCTTGCTGACTGCAAACTGCCATTGTCCAGAGGTCTTCCTGATAGCTCTTTGCTCATAAATTCGAAGTCTGTCCCGTTTTGATACAGTCATGGCACTTGATAATTTTTCATGGATCCAACTCGGATCAATGGGCCTCCAAATTAGACACAAATTAAGACACATCTAACTTTTATTAGGCACATAAAGGCTATATTAAATCTCTCCTACACTTAATCATTTTTTTTTTTGCTTTAATATGTTCTTAGGAAGGTTTCAATATAATTACATATTATGTGCCTAATATTATTTATTTTTGCAGAATATTGATAGAATATGGAGTAAATTATGAATGAGATAATATAGGGACTTTCTCCCTACTACAAGATGGACTAAGATTGGATAATAAATGAACTGAATATCATAAAATTATTGAGAAACTATGGAGCTCCACTGATTGAGAAAATCTAGGAATGTATTCCCTGTCATTTAATGAATATTCCTAGTGTTGGGAACCAGATCTACTTTTTGAGGGATTTTGGAGGGGAAAGATGTATCCTTTCAAGGAGAATGCTTCCTCATCACTTTGTATAGTACCAATTTGAATTGGCCTTTAAGGGAATGTATTTCCTAGTCTTCTTGTGGAGAAAACTTGTTATTTAGTAACCCCACTTTCATTTCTAGCAGAGATGTACTTAGATTGATTCAAATAATGAAGTTTGGTGCCATTTTTAACTTATAAAGTTTGGTTTCATTCATAGGACTCTGAGTTTCCTTTGGCTTGGTCATCCTAGGAGCCTCAAAGCCCTCTTGTACAATTTTTTTATTTCCTTTGAATGTATTTTTCACTTGCATCTCTTATTTCAATATTTAATATTCATGCTTCTTTTGTTGTAGGTAATATTGGTTAAATGGTTGAAATGAGTTGTTTTGTAGGTTATTTACAAATTCACAAGCATGATTCATCCTTAGAACAACTTTCAAAATTCATATTCATCATTGATCTACTTGGATTGGTTTACTAGTTCACAAATCTAGAATTTCTGGAAGTTCTTTGCAGCAAAATACTAGTAATTTTCTGCTATTTTTTAGAATGTGTTAATGAGCTTCATTTGAGTTTATTCCACTTGTATTGGGTCATAAAAACATTCAAGTTAATAACAACATTTACCCCATAGAATTTTCACTTGATTAGATTAAGCATTTGGTAGGTTAACTAGCTCATTAGTTCTTGAATTTCCGTCTTTTATAGTAGTAATTTTCTGCTATTTTTTAACACATGTTAACAGAGGTATTTTGGATTTATTCCACTTGGAACAAAGTCCTAGGTCATCCTACTTAATAGAAAATCTCATTTTCATTTGATTTACTTGGGCGTTCGACATGTTATCTCACTCTTTTAGAAGAATATGGCCTCCTGTAGGCCTCCTATAACACCTCCTGTAGCACTCTTGTGGCACGTGTAAACTTGACCAGGTCTGCTCCAAAAACTTGGTTTTTGTCCCTTAGTCTTGAATAATGATCCCTAGGCTCCAAAAACATGATTGAGTAAGACTAAAAACCTCTTAAGCCTTGCCTCTTCTCCATTGAATTCACCTTTGGAGTTATGGTTAGTGGACAGTTTCATGACTTGAAGAGCATAATGATGATTTTCTTGATTACTTTATGGAGCACCTTATGAACTTTGTTGAAAAAATCTATCTTGAATGCAGTGATTTAATAATGATTTTGTTTTGTTTCATACATCTTAAGCTATGGGTTCCATTTCCATCATTGCTATTTCTATTGCATAGACTAGGCTTCATTTCGGCGTACCATTTACACTTTGCAAATAGGTTAATATTTACATTTCAGTGAATAGGATTAACATTTACATTCATGCCTAGCAGCCGCGCTCTGACCTCTGCAGCAGATGTACAGATCTGCACCTTTGCAACCTGTTAACCGCTTTCCTGCACGATGCAGCTGGTCATCCAATCTACGGGAGTCTGGTCTTTAGCTCAGTATGGCTAGTCCGGCAGGAGGGACGACGTCCATTCCTCCCCCACCCTCTTCATCATGGAAGGCGGACTTCTCTGCATTTTCTATTCCCCTGTTTTCAACTGGCAAAACCCCAGTACGCGATCAGAGCCCAGTACGTGATCAGAGCCGAGAACGGATCAATGCTACCGTGGAGATCCCAGACACAAATGACAAAGAAGACACAAATCTGGATGCGTCACAACCAAAGGTGACGTCAACCACATGCATTCCAAAAGCTAAAGAACGAATCAAAGTCGAGCTACCAAGTCATCGAATCAATGGAGAAATACAGTACCTGAAGGATCATGCACTGATTGGCAAATTTCTTGGCTTCTGGCCTACTGAGAAGGCCCTTCACAGGTGGATAGACTCAAAATGGAAGCCCAAAGCACAAGTCTCCCTGTTATTAGGCCCCAAGGGCTTCTTCACAGCTATTTTTCACTGCCTGGAGGATAAAACCAGAATATTTGAAGGTGGTCCATACTTCTTCAACTCCTCGGGTCTTTTCCTTCGTGACTGGAAGCCCAGATTCAATCTAGACACGGAGGATCTCAGTCACGCTCCAGTATGGATCCGTATGTATTCCCTGCCCTCCGAATACTAGAAAGAAGAAACATTAAAGGACATTGGAAATAGCATTGGCACCTTCATCAAAGTGGCAGAGGAAACCAAAAATAGAAGATTCACCTCCTACGCCAGGATCTACGTCCAAATGCAGCTCAAAAAAACTCTTGCAGACACGGTAAGTCTCTTTCATGATGATTTTGAGTGGAATCAACCTTTAGATTATGAACACATTCCTTTTTGTTGCCGCAAATGCCATGAGCATGGCCATCTCTTTAGGGAATGTCCCTTGAATACACAGATCAAAGCCGATGTCAATGAAGCTAATAAAGATTCAGATGGCTTCACAAAAGTGACCTCTCGCCGAAGGCATGCCAAAAAACATTCGGCTGCCCCCTCTAGCCCCAAGAAGACTGAATCCCAAAACTGTTTCCAAATCCTCACCCCTCGTGATACCTCTGTGAAGCCCTCGCAGGATTCTTAGGCCTCTCCAACCCCTTCATCCTCATCCAAGCCTCTCAATCCTCTTGTGGATCCATCGGCCCCCTCGCCCTCAAATCTTACTCCCTCCTTGGACGCGAAAATCTCGGATTCTGCAGTAGAGCTTCAACCCTCAGCCATGGACCTTGATGCAGCCTTAGCTCTGAGCTTGCAAGAAGGTAGCTCAGGCGATCCTCAGAACATCCCTATCATTATGGAGGAAGATCCAGAGACTGTGAGTCTAGATGGGTTGGATATCCTCAAACTTGAGACAGCATGCAAGCAGAAAGAATACAACTCCATACCTCCCTGGGAAATAGATAGACTGGAAGGGGTTCTCACCAAAGCGCAACACAATAAATGTCTGGGCATACAAGCAGGCGGTCCTTGGGATGGAAAGAAAATACTAAAAGAAACAAAAAAAAGAGGACGCAAAACTGATCTACAACGAACTATCATTCTGGGCGAGATCTTAATGGAATCTGGGAGATTCCCAAAGCTGACGAAGTTCTACAAGCCCCAACATCATTTTTCCTCATGAAGCTCATCTCATGGAATATGAGAGGGCTCAATAGCCCCTCAAAACACAGAATGCTAAAAACCATGGTTCAGTTAGAGAAACCAGCAATTGTTTTTCTACAGGAAACAAAAAGTACTAATGTCCATCTTGAAAAAATCCTCCGCAAAGCTTGGCCTAGTAGTCGATCTATATCAGTAGATGTGATGGGAGCCTCAGGGGGACTTGCTATAGTCTGGAATCCGCAGATCCTCACTCTTCAGGATTTTCATGCCTCACATAATTTCATTCAAGCTACATTTCATATCCTAGGGATGGAGCTGCATGGTTTACTTACCAACACCTATTTCCTGCAAGACTTGCATCAAAAATTAGAAGTGTTGGAGGCACTTACAGCGCTCAATGCAACTAGATAGCACCCTCTCTGGATAAGCGGGGGAGACTACAATATCATCACGAATCTAAAGGAAAAAAAGGGAGGGCGAATGAGATTAGAAGAGGATAGCACAGGCCTCAAAGAGTTCATACAAACCAATCAACTCATTGATATACAAACCTCAAATAGTACATTTACCTGGACAAACAAACGAAGGGGATCACACCATATCGCGTCCAGATTAGATCGCTTTCTCATTTCAGACAATGCCATTCATATGGGCGGAGATTTTCACGCCTCCATCCTACCCCAAGGCGGATCTGATCATTGGCCCATCATGCTCCAATGGACGCATCCAGGTAAACAATGCAATCGCCCATTCCGCTTTGAGTCCTTCTGGTTCACTCATCCAGAATTCAAAGAAATGGTGCAAGCTGTCTGGAAGTCCTTCACTCCCCCAGTAGGAGCAAAAATGTTTCAATTTCAACAGAAGCTCAGACACCTCAAGCAAGCTATCAAGGCCTGGAACAAATCAAAATTTGGTAACATTCTGGAAGCAAGGAAAAGTTTGGAGCAGAACATGTGCACTCTTCAGCAAACAATTATAACAGAGGGAAGGACAGAAGAATTAGCAGACAAGGACCACACCCTCTGGACAGAACTAGAAGCCTGAAGGCTACAAGAGGAAATCCTATGGCGACAAAAATCTAGAATTAGGTGGCTAAAGGAAGGCGAAAAGAATACAAAATTCTTTCACCGATCCACCATTCAACATCGAATGCATAACAACATAGCCTTCATCAACAACAGTAAGGGGAGCAGATTAGAAAAGCATGAAGATATTGAGAAGGAATTCAAAGATTACTTCCAGGAAGCACTCAAAGAACAACCAGGGAGTCGCTCATCCACCATAAAATCTGTTACACAGCACATCCCCAAGATAATCACGGACGATCAGAATCAAAATCTCCTAAAACAGGTCACCATGCAGGAAGTAGAAGAAGCTATGGCTCAACTAAAAGATGGTAAGGCACCTGGACCTAGTGGTTTTACCTCCAATTTCTTTCATGAATTTTGGGATTTGATCAGTGCTGAAGTGTTGGACCTAGTGGAAGAATCTCGTTCCATGCACTGGGTCCTTCCCTCCCTCAATTCCACCTTCATTGCTCTTGTCCCCAAAGGCAAAGAATCTAACACGCTAGATAAATACAGGCCAATTGCCCTCTGTAATCTCATCTATAAGCTCATTTCCAAAGTTGTGGCCAACAGGCTTAAACCTCTCCTACCTCTTCTCATCCTTCCGGAGCAAATGGGTTATGTTGAGGGGTGTCAGATTATGGATGGCATCATCTTGTCCAACGAAGTGATCCACTCTTTAAAAATTCTCAAAAAACCGGGCATGATAATGAAGCTTGATCTCTCTAAAGCCTTCGACAAGTTCAGTTGGGAATATATCCAGCATATGCTGCTAGCCTTTGGATTCAATGTAACCTGGACTCGCTGGATCATGAACCTCATAACCTCTCCTTGTTTTTCGGTTCTCCTCAATGGCTCCCCGTCCATGCCCTTCCGTCCATCGGGAGACATTCGTCAAGGGGATCCCCTCTCCCCTTTCATTTTTGTTCTTATGGCGGAAGGACTCAGTCGCCTCCTCCACCATGTTGTTTCCTCTCAGGCGATCAAAGGTTTAACGATCCATGGTCTTCATCCGTTATCTCATCAGCAATTCATGGATGATACGATGCTCTTTGGTCATCCCTCCTCTCAAGAAGCCAAAGCCTTTAAAGCCCTGCTCTCTCTCTTTTCGGAAGCCTCTGGAACCTCGATTAATGCCTCCAAATCCCAGCTTTTCTTCTTCAATTCCCCTGTCTCCACTCAACGTAATATTGCTCGTATTCTGGGTTTCTCTATTGCCGTGTTGCCCTCCAAGTATTTGGGTGCTCCTCTCATGGCATCTGCCCTCAAGCACGCTTCATGGCGTACGCTGCTGGATAAATTGGAAGCGCGACTTTCATCTTGGACCTACAGATCGCTCAATATAGCCAGTCGGCTTACTTTGATCAAATCGGTCCTCCAAGCAATGCCTTTGTATCTTTTTTCCATTCTAGCGGCTCCCAAATGGGTGCTCAAGGCCATCTGTAACCTTCAACGGGGCTTTCTCTAGGGCTCTACTAGAGTCAACCGAAAATGGGCCCTTGTTAAATGGACTGAGGTATGTCAATCAAAATCCAATGGAGGATTAGGAATAAGGGACCCCATACAAAGCAACGGCACAATGGGAGCAAAAATCTGCTGGAATTGGCTAGTAAAGCCGCACATCCCTTGGGCAAAGTTGTGGCAAGCTAAATACGCGCCCGGAAGTCAGTGGGATGAGCTCATCCAAATTAGTCCGAGCATTTCAGGATCCATGATCTAGAATTCGGCTAAAATACATTGCGCCTTCATACAAGATTACAGCTTTTGGGAGATTCACTCGGGGACCTCAGCGCGGTTCTAGGAGGACTCATGGCAGCAGCTACCAAAACTAGCCACGATCTTCCACAAACCTCTCTGGCAGAACCACATGCAGCAATCCAATATATCTAACGTCTCTCAATTTTGGCAGCAGCAAGAGACTCAAGATTTCCAACAATGGAAACCCGCTAGCTCTTGGCAGACAGATTGGCAGGGAGAGATTTATGCAGATATAGATCATGAGCTAAATCAAAGGAAAATCAAACCCTTTACTCAGCCGGAAAAACTGAGATGGGGGCACACCTCAAGAGGAATCTTCACCACCAAAGAAGCCTATACCATACGCTATGATCACAGCCCCACAGAGAGGGATCAATTATGGACTCATATATGGCAGTCAACATTATGGCCCAAGGTATCTACCATCCTATGGCTCTTAAGCAAACGCCGCATACTAACCTGGGATAATCTACAAAGAAGAGGCTTCATAGGTCCCTCACGATGCCCCAACTGCACCAGCCAAGAGGAAACCATCATACATCTCATGGAGACCTGCCCACTCGCCGCTCAGCTCTGGGAAAGAGTCGACCAATGCAACAACGGAATAAGGGACAGGCAGGGGGACATAGCAAACATTCTCAAAACTTGGCCCAAGCACCCTTATCAAAGCCCCATTTTGAACTCCTTATGGAACCTCATTCCAGGCTTTCTGTATTGGTTATTATGGAAGGAACAGAACAACAGGGTCTTCAACAACAGGAGAAGATCCGTAGAAATCCTTTGGCTACTCTTGAAGCATAATCTACAAGAAACGTTGGCGCTCAGATCTTGGACAGAAAATGATTGGCCAACGTCACCCCATGAAAGAAGCATATGGAATTCCTGGAATCTCAACATCTCATATTCCCTGCAAGGTATTCCCAGCAATCCTCTCAAGGTCACCTCCCCCTCTCAATGGTCCCCCCCTGCAAGAGCTACTTTCAAACTAAACTTTGATGGAGCTGCTAAGGGAAATCCCGGTCCGTCAGGATATGGAGGCGTAATCAGAAATGCCGAAGGATCAGTGGAACACATCTACTATGGATCGACAGGAACAAATACCAACAAGGTGGCAGAGTTGGAAGGAATGTGGAAAGGAATTTGTGTGGCAGATCAACACAATTTCTATCCGTTGGAGGTGGAGGGAGACTCCCTGATTCTTATCAATGCAGCTACTAGAATCCAAGCAGGGACCTCTGCGGTAAAAATAGCCTCCAGCTGGAGACTTCTCAGCAGGCTAGAAACATTGGAAGCAAGGCTCCGACGCCCTAACAGTATGCTTTTCAAGCATGTTAGGCGATCGGCCAACAGAGTAGCAGATAGATTGGCAAACCAAGGGGTGAATCAGGATCGTCCTCACTACACAGGCACTCTCCATGATGCAGAGGATACACAACTTCAACAGGATTGCCACTCTTTGGTGCTCCAGGATCTTCATCTCCCGGCTGCGGGTGATAGTAATTAAGGGAGGTACGGGGGCGGGCTTCCCACTGGGCAAGTGGCAGCCCAGCCCCGCCACCTGTACAGAACCATTTAAGGCCTGCCACCCCTATCACTTCATATTGAAAGCCGACAGTGTAAATCACAACAAGCCAGCCGCCCATAGCATTATGCTTCGCACGCGCTCTGTAACTTCGACTTCTGGGAGGCAACTGCAGTGTATTGGTTCGCACATGGCGCGGATAGCGAATGCACAGTATATTTACAGCACACCTGGGCTGGTAATGCATTTCATTTCTGCTATTTTGGTTAATGTTTGGCTTTGGGTTACTCTGTTTTGTGGTTTGCAAAATTGTGGACGCCGCAGAGGGTCTCACAGGCACAAACCTCGGCCTGCGCTTCTGAACGCGCTGGTTCCTTCTGAGGCGTCTCCCGTTAACATTGTTCATCTCTCCCTCGCTCCGGGGCTCTCCTATCGCGGCCTTTGGAGGTTCACACCTTGGCCTGTGATTCTGGTAGCCCTGGTCCATATTGTTGAATTTCCCGTGCAATTTGCTCATTTTCCTTCTGCTTCTGTGTCTTCTAGTGTCATCCCGCCTTCTGAACCTCCGCTTAGTCAATTACAGTTCGACCACAGCTCTCCACGCCATCTCTTTGTCAATACCAGTCCGCAATGCCAAGGGAAAGGCTTCGCCTTAGCAGCCGCAGAGGCAGGTCTCGAGGAGGCGCCAGAGGTAGAGCCAACCCGCAGCGCTCCTCCGATTCTTCATCAGATGACTCACGCAGCGCCCGGCAAGGCCGAGGAAGAGGTCGTGGGCGGGCTCGTGCCTCTGTCTGCGAGAACATCTCTCATCCCACATCTCGGTTCTGCTTCCCGTGCCTTTTGGATAATGCTACCTATTACATCTCTGTTAAAATCGAGAAGTGTGATCGTGTTGTCCCTCCACCAGTTGCTGAGGAGCATAGGCCTCCTGCTCCAACCCTGTGTCAACAAGCTCTGCCTCCTGCTCAAGACCTATGTCAATCAGTGCAGCCTCCTGCTCCGGTTCTGGGTCAGCGAAATTTGCCGGAGAAAACCGCAGGTGCAGTGGTGGGTCCAAGTGCTCCAGCCGAAGACGACGCACGCTACACTGACTCAAGCGAGCCGGACCAATATGGCTGCAGGGTGGTGGAAGAGCAACGATCCACCTCAGTGGATGACTAAGCCAGTTTCCAGGACTCTTGGGTGGCGGGTATGGAACTGTAATTTTGTTCGTCTGGTTTGTCATGTTCTCTGTTTTATCAGCGCAATTTTCCTTGTAAAGCTGAAGCTATGCTCAGCTCCTTGCTTGTTATACACGGTTCTTAAGTGTGCTTATGTCTGCGGCTATTTCGTCCTATGTAATAGGCTGGGGATATGGTATTTTGAGTCTGTAATTGGGAAAAATGTCTGGGTCACTAGGATTATCTTTCCATTGGTTAGGGTTTTTAAGTAGTCTGTTGGTCTTCCAGACTTGGTCGGTGACAAATGTCTGTCTGGATATGTGTCTCACTGTGCTAAATCCATCTCTGAATGGTGAAATCTGAGGCATGCCTCGCTGTAACGTTTTGTAGCTTTTTTGTACAATCATAGAAGTAGCCTAATTTACAAAAAAAAAAAAAAACATTTACATTCATGCAAAGTAGAATAGTCTTTCCTTTTTGCAAAAGTAATTAGGATTTCCTCTCTGCAAAAGTAATTAGGTTTCCTTTCTGCAAATAGAGAAACATTTACATTTATGTAATTAGTTTAGGCTTGGATTTCATGGCATTCACTTCATTGCATCAGACCAACGAAAGAAGGACACATTGTATGTTGCACATATAGTGCCAACACCTCTTAAGTTTGTACAAACCCTGGGTTGACAATTCAATTTGATAGCCTCAGGAGTTGCAACATTCTTGTTGCAATACTAGGACTCATCAAATACTAAATTAATCTTTCAAATGTTGCTCATGTTGCTCCATGTGATCTAACAAAGTATGTTCACATCAACTACTCCACTACATGGTGAGCTTTCTTTGTGAGATGATGTAAATATTAGAACAAATGTGATATGCCTTGTCCTCTATTATTAACTATGGAATTGATCAATTATTGAGTTTACCATTAATCATAATTTTGTCATTTTGTAAAAAATAACTCTATTAATGTGTATATCTACAAAATCATTTTTTAATTTCTTATTTTAAAAAAAATAAAAATAAACCTATAAAAGCATTTAATAGATAAACATAACGATCTTGTAATATTTTTTTTTTTAACTATCTAATTTATCCTTCATAAATCATTCTTATTATACACTAAAATCCTTTACTTTTGAGACATTTTGACAATCTAATTTTTCCTGTTGTCTATGGCTGGGAATCTCATCATGCATGTCAACTACTTTGATCTAATTCAGAAAAGTACCTCTTATTTCTAAATCACGATGGTATGCCAATTGTACTCCTGCAATCACACAATAATGCCAAATGTATTAATTTTTTGCAGAAGAAAAGCACTTAAGCGAATATCAAATTAAATAATGAATTAGTTATTCTAAAATTCAACAACCACATTTCCATTAATTAATTATAACTCTAGTCTTACAAATATTTTCACAATTTATATTTTTATAATAAATAATACTTAAATGTATATTTTTATTAACTTTATTTGCAAGCAAAAGCAACTATCTAAACCTACCCATATAAACTACCCTTATCCGGATTTGGTAAGAGTGTTAGTTTTGCCATATAATCATAGCTTTAAAGTTTATATAGCACTTAAGTGAAAAATAATTGGCAACAAAGCATGAACAAAATTTTGTACTCTTAACTCTTACTTTGTAAATATGTGGGCAAATTAGAAGTTCATTGGCATGGATGAATAATAATGGACGTCCTCCATTTAATGGCCAATGGATGAATACCCCAACACAATGACCTTGCCTTTGCTATTGTTGATGTATGCCTATTGTATCTTCAAGTACAAACACTTTGTGCCCAAATTTCTTCTCACAAGGTAAGAACTCTGCAGTTAAGATATTTGTGCCATGTTACCTACCATTTTGTGGGTGATATCACTAGGAGATATTTTTTTTCTACAAGAGGGTCCTCAACCAGTAGCCAACAATCCCTTGCAGCCACCAACTAGCTCATTGTGCCATTTCTCCTCCACTTGAGCTAGCCATGTGGTCCCTCACCCATTTGTCATGATCATATGTTTGAAGATGGGCCTCCTAAATCTAAAGGTATGCCTTGTCATTTGGAAATTGAGTATTGTAGTTTTCTTATCATGGACACTTCTGGCATGGATTAATGGGGGATTCAGTTGAAAGAATGGGCTAGGTATGTGCTCTTGTCCCCTAGACCCCTTTTAGGTATTAACCTTGGATTCTAGTCCCCTGGGATCTCTTTTACTGACCATTTGGGTCTAGGGATGGTATTTCGTCGGAAACCATGATTTTGGTTGTGTGGTCCCACTCCCTTGTCTGCTTATATTACCCTCTTTCAATTCATTATTACCTCATTCATCATTTCTCCTACCTAGGTCCACATTCCTCCACTGGGTCCACATAGGGTTGACATGCCCCTTCCCCTTTCCCGCACCTTGGGTCATGGCCTAGAATGAAGCCTAGAGGTGGATGCACCTAAAAACAAAGATAAAATCATATATGGCCACATTCAACAAGAAATGTACCACAATATGCAAAATATGGTTGGGACGAACACATTTAGCGCATGGGAAAAATCCAATACATGAGATCTACCCCATCATCATGGCCATCACCCTGGTTCCTATAGGTCCTATGAACCCCCTTCATCATATAGGAACCCATGATTATCCCAGCCCCTCGTGGGATATGAACTGCCCCACCTTAAAAGGCATTATTCACTGTTATATCTTATACATCATGCTCTTGCCCCTTGATCCCTGAGCAGTTAATCAAAGGAAATCACAAAAAGGCAAAAGGCATATAAAGAAGGGTGGAAAAATCAACGTCAGGGCACCTCATGTAGCACGATTGCTCCCTCCTATACATTATAAACCCAAGTGTGGGATTCCCTCTTATTAGCTAACCTTGTACCCCAGCATGTGACCCAGGGTTGCCCCTTCTCATCCCCTACTTCATTCACCTATTTGTCACATGCCACCACCTTTTGTAGGATGTAGCTTAACTATATTATCCCCTTTAGAAGTAGAAACCACCTAATAGGATTATTGGTTAATCCCATTTGGAGTTTAGGAGACATTGGCACATCTCAAAGCCCATTACGAAAGTGTAGGCCATTATGAAGTCCCCACTTGTGGTTCATGATTTGATAAGCTCATTTACTAGATTTCTCTAAAGATTTGTTGTACTGGAAAGCTAAGGGACGCATTGGATCTTATCCAGGATTGTAGATGGTCTCCATTTTTGGTTGGGTCTCCCTATACAGGGTCTTAATCCTCTAGAGGGCTACATTAGCACATGTAGGGTGTGCGTTGAGAGCCATGGGACTCCACAATAGCATAAAAAATCCATGGATCCCCACAACCATTCATAGATCGCTCGTGGTTCACTTATTGGACGAAGAAGATGTACTTGATTCATCATGCCCAGTTGACCCCATATTTGCACCATACATTTGGCAGATGATCCAAGACTTGCACGATGATGTGACATCACCTAAACCATCATCCTAGCCCTTGCAGGTGATCTACAAACATATTTGATTTGTTTGGAGACCCATGAGGACACTTGTGTGCCCCCACATGTCATTTGGAGCACCAAAGGTTATTAGAAGGGACCAACCCCTTGTCCACTACTTTTGAGGGTCCTACTCTTCAATGTGGCACCCATGGACCTCATTAGGCCTCTTAGTGAGCCCTACGACATGCATAGATTATTATTTGACCTCTTGAGAGGCTTATTCTTTCATTTATGAGCTAGTTTGGTGGGCTTGTCACCAAAAGTTAGATTATTAGAACATTCTTTTATTTTTGGGGTTCATGTAGGCCAAGGAGGCTAATTCAAACTCCTAATTTGTGTATAAATACAAGTGAAGTGAGTTCATTTTCTCATCATCACTTTGGATTGGATATCTTCTCTCTCTTGAGAATTTCACACTTTTTCTAGAGGATGAATTAGAGCTTCATGGATGAATTTTGATGTGTGGATCTTGGTCTATCTTATCTTGGAGCTTCTCTTTTTTCAATTATGGATGGTTGGGTATACTCTGTTAGATGTAAGTACATGCTTTTAATGTTATTCTTGTTTTACTTTGTCATATACATTGGACTTGGATTTTCACTAAATCCAGGGCTAATTGCTGCACACATTTACTGCTTAAAATTTTGGAATTATGTCTCTATTATAACATCTCTCAATGTATGGGCCATGTAATGTGAACGAAATCTCCTAGGGGTAATTCTATCAAAGAATTTGACCTTGATAACCCATATCCTTTGCATATTGAAGTATAAAAGTTGCAAGATTTCTTCTCCTTGCCCTAGAAGGCTAGCAAAGTGGTCTTGAGGCCTCCTTGACTAAGAATCAAGAATCCTACTCATATTTCATCATAGGATCCATTCTCCCATGATTAAGGCATTGATGTACTAAGACGTGGTCACCAAAAGTCACATCCTTTCACCTTCATTTAGGTCTAGCTAGGTTGTGGCACCTAGGGCATTGATTTCCCAACAAGTTAGCCCACAATAGACCTCAACTTTGACCTTGTTTGCTCTTATTCATTCACATTATCACTTCAACTCTCTTTTCTTGAGTAACTAGAGAGTTGTTGAACCCTTCAAATCTCCCTATCAAGTCATCAAGAGCATTGTTAGGAATAATAATATGTATGCTAGTGTTTTAGGTGCATTAAAGGTGAAAAACATCAGTTTTATGAAGTTTCCATGCACCAATTTTTGCATCCCAGTGTTCCATGTTATTATCTTTCCTAATGAACCAAAGGGGTGACATTTTGAGCTATAACATTGTCATTTATTCCCCCCAAAGGAATTATTCATGTTTACAATTGAATATAATCCCATATAGCCATAATGCCATATTTCTTAATTATGAGTACAACCATTCATCTCTAAATTTAAAAGACGTTCCCAACAAGCACTAAACATCAAGCAACTGGTTGACCATCTCTTCGAGCCAATTTATGGGGTTAATTATTAATTTTATTGTGAACCACAATAGTTAGATTAGGAATGATTAGGGACTTTCACTCCGGATGAGTAAAATAGTTTTCTATGTGTTTCTCATCTTTCTTTTACACAACAATGATTCGCTCCTCATGAGTGTCCATAGTTTTGAAGAATTTTCCTAAATATAATACAACTATATCCCTACTATCAATGAGCATTGATAGCCTCAATAAGTTTACTTGTACTTTCCACACAAATCTATAGTTCTTTCAACTTCCTTATCATTTTACATTTTAATCACCCTTTTGATTTGAAAATTGATATTGCATAGGAAACGAGTGTACAAGAAGTGGGGTGATACAAGAGTTATTTTGATTTTCTTGACAAATTACTTGCTTCTAAAGTTTAGCCTTAGGCTCTTCTCATTATCAATTATCATAGGTATCAACTATTTAATGTGAAGTGTACGGAACCCAAAAGGAAATCCCTATAAAAGAACCTAAATTTTGATGTGATTATGTTATCAAAATGAATTCTTGGAAACATAAATGTTCCACCACAAAAAAAAAAGGAATTTTGACCACAAGTGAGGAACCGTGTAACGATGTGATGCCTTTATCTTTATTTGATGACATGCATTGAATAATAATTCACATGTTACTAATGTTATTGTCTCGAACAATAACTCTTTATGGGAAACCATAGAGATAAAACAAGCAAATTAAAACAAAATTAAGACAATTTTGAAAAATAAAAACTTGAAAATTTTAAATGCATGAGGAAGAAACTGTGGCTTTTTTTTTTATAAATCTTCAAAATGAAAAAAATTAACATATAAATCCAATAAAAATCTCCCAAAATCTATACTTGAAACAAAATCTAAATCAGGTCATCTTACGATTTAAATTTAAGTTAAGCATAAAACATTATTTTGATTAGCATGAAAACCATTAGAATATATGAAACATGAATAAAGCCAAGTTTTAATAAATTATAAACTAGGTTTTAGCAAATCCTTGGCTACCAAAATTTTATGGAAATTTATCTCCAGGGATAGTTTGTGGAAAACACTGATGTTCAAAAATACATTGCATTAAACTCACTCTTAGGTGATAGGAAAATCATTAAAAATATATGAAATTAGTGGTTTGATGTTAATTTTTCAATTATTGGGAATCAATTAGCTTGGAAGGTTGCTAATGGCATATAGGTTATAATAGAGGACAAAGTGATCATGGGATGCGATATTTAGATATATTTTTTATATTTGATTCATTATGTTCATGCTAATGAGTATTTTACTCTAAATTAGTCAGTGGATCTAGATACTACTAGTATATGGAGTTGTGGGTGGAGGTCATGTTGGTCTTTAGGATTTATTAGAGAAAAGGAAGTTGTTTGGAATTTATATTTGTTAAATTTTTGAAGATACCATATCAAATTACAAGATGACACTAACTATGTTATTTGGTCCAAAAATAAATTAACATGAAATTACACTACCTTATTAGGGTATTGGGTGCTACAATCTACTAAAGACAAAGAGATAAGCTAGTGGTGGAATAAATTTGGAAGATTAAAGCCTTTAAGAAAATGGATATTTTTATTCAAAAATAGATTTTTTACTTGGTCATTGCTACCAAAAGAAATATGACAGGTCTAGGTATAATTAGGTGAAAAATATCATACACTTGTTTATCTCGTGTTCCTTTGCTCAGTAATTATGGAACGTTTTTGAAAATGGTTGTTTATTTTGTATTTCTTTACTAAGCAATTATGGAAATATATTTGACAGTGGCTAAGGTCGAATAATGTTTGGCATGGTAATAATATTTAAGAATGCATGTTTACAATATTCATTTCAAATATATTTGACAGTGATTAAGGTTGAGTAATGTTTGGCATGGTAATAATGCTTAAGAATGCATGTTTACAATATTCGTTCCAAAGATATGGACTAAAAGAATATAGTGTCATTCAATTCTTGGTATTATGGGGCATCTGAGTTGCTTGAAATTCATTAATATTTCAAATAAATGTTCTCAACGTTTTTAAGCATTTGCATGTGTGTTCTATCTTATAGTTTTGTAGAGTGAGATCTAAAGATAAAGCCCCATGCCCCATCGTATATTGGTGAATCACTAATCAACAAGAATAATCTTTATGCATTTTTTTTATAAAGCTCACTAGGCTCAAGATCACATTTTTGATATAAGATATATCATATCCTTTATTATTTTGAGACTCACTTTATGAAGTTACAAGTAGGAGTGAGACCAATAACTATGCATAGTGTTGGTATTAAGAGAATTATTAAAAGTCACTACGAGCCAGGGCATAGAATCTATGTATGTATGGTGACTCACACTTAGTCATTAAGTACATGGGAAATGAACAAAATGCTCATAATATTACATTTTCATTGTAAACTTATATAAAGGAGATTTTAGGTCTTTTTTTAGTGTATTTCATATATATATATATATATGAATAGAGATGTCCATTCCTTATCAAAAGAAAGTTTGTATAAAAGGTTAAGGGACATCTATCATTACATACTTATTAAAAAATGAGGACATAATATATGAAGGTGTTAGAGTGTGGTTATGGATATAACATAGGAAGGTGTTAGAGTGTGGGTATGAATATAAAATGTAGGTGTTAGAATAATTTTTTTTGGAAGTAGAATATTTTATTGTTTGATTTTTATTATTATGAGTATTTTTTTAGATTACATTAATATAATATATTTTAAACACATTAAAAAATATGTTTTTTTTTTAAATTGAAAATAAAATATGATTTTTTATTATTATGTGTAAATAAACATAAATCACACATATATATTTAATAAATTGGAAATTGAAATAAATTTATATTGATAAAAACACAAATACAATCATATATAGGTAACTTCACTGTATGTTTAAAAAAGAGAAAGAAAAAGAAAAGAGAATCTTTTTAAATTTTGCAAAAGTATGTAATACATTATTGTGAATGTACACTTATAACTTTTTCTTCAAATAATAAAAAATTTCTTTTCAGAGTGAATATTAGCAATATGTCCATTTCCCTATGTTTCATAATAAAACAAGGGCTACATAGTAGCTAGTGCCTATCACTTAGTTTAAATGTAACTAAATCAAAGTAAAAAATTTAAATTCAACTTAGTATTAAGGTTTAGAATCTCGTCAATTTTAGATTCTAAATTAAATTGAGTATTATCGGTATTTTTGTTATTCAACATCGTCATGGTGGAGAATCCAAATTCCTACTCAACAACAATAATAATCAATTTTTGATGGTTGGTGATATGAGCATATATATATATATATATATATATATATTATAATATATATATATATATATATATATATATATATATATATATAATATATATATATATATATATATATATTGTAGTATACCTAGAGGGGATAATATGGGGGTACAAAGGGAGGTACCCAATGGAATAATAATTGGGATGGGCAATAGTAATAAATAAGGTGGTTAACCCGTATTATGTAAGGGACCACAAGTAGTTAGCAATAATGTATTAAGCCCATGGTATTAGATAGATGGTTTTGAGGGAACCATGGTAATGACCCATGGTATTGTATGTATGAGGCCTATATAGAGGTTAGAGACTCCACAATGAGAGATATCAAGGAATATTGTATGAACAAGCATATGGCTTGTGGAGGGTTCTCCTTCCTTAAGGAGTGAATGTATGGTGTTGCCCTATCTTAAGGGTTTGATCAATAAAGAAGCATTTCTATCTATTCAAATCTTGTTATTTCTTGGGTTTATTTATATTATCATATATTTTTGGATTAGATCTATAACACATATTATCCCACCTAGGTATACTACATCATACATCCATGCTATGTTTACCTTAATTTAATGTTTTTCCCATCCCAAAAAGTTAAGTTGTTATAATAATATAATATATTATATTATATGTTATGAATATGAGTAGCAGCTCCAGCCAAAGAGAGGTATATGGGTTGTTATATGATCAAAATAAAGGAAGGTATGTACCAGAGAGTAAAGTTCAAGAATAGTTTGTACTTGTACAAATAGTCTAAAGAGAGAAAAATACCTAAAGAAAATGAAATGTGAATAGTCATACGAAAATGGAAAGTGGGCAGTCATAGGTAGTATATTCAAGTCCTTCTAACCTTATATATTCGTAATTTATATAGATATGATATGAGTTAAGTCGATTACATTGGTAAATTATAGGTCTCCCCTTTGATGACTATGGAGGATATTGGTGAAGGTACACATTTGGAGGATTTTTATTAAAATACACGTCCATTTGTCGATTACATTGGTAAATTATAGGTCTCCCTCTTGACGACTATGGAGGATGTTGGTGAAGGTACACATTGGAGGATTTTTATTAAAATACATGTTCCTTCAAAGGAGGATTGATTAAAATATACGCTGAAAGAGGAGTGCTGGAAATACGTTATCAGTCAAAACTTGTTAGGCGAGTCAATAATAAATCAACTGAGCTTTCTTGAGTCTTCATTTGACAGTTAGTCTCCTTGAGCTTTCTTGAGTCTTCATCTGACAATTAGTCTCGTTAGTGAAGGAATCGTGGGTTCTTACAAGGAAGTTATAATAATTACTTTTCTTACACCCACACATGCTTGAGAGGAACTTAAGAACGACCCATCACAAATTGTATTGTGGATATTTATTGACTGAAATTCAAATGTGACTGCCAACTTAATTGGCACGAATTCCCTGTCAAGGTTATACGCAACATTAAATTTCTCCTAATACCTGTAGTCCTTATCAAGGTTGTGCACCATGCTTGTCTCAACTCAAGGTATCAATAGGCATGTGTGGTGCAACTATTGAAAAGAGTAAAGGTCATTGGATTAGATTTGCATTAAAATTCAAGCCACCAGTTACGAGGCATAGGCCAGTAAGATATCTAAAATTATACCCAATAGTATTGTAGATAAATGGTAATAAATAAAATGTAATAAATAAAAAACAAATTCCAAAGTTTAACTTTGTGAAATTGAAAATTATTTAACATGTTTGACCCAAATAATAGGTGGTCAGCATAAAAACTAATGTGCAATACCTGTAGTGGTAGGCATAATAATAAGAAAAAAGTTTCAACTTTAGTATAAATATTTCTTTTAAGTAATTTAGGTAAACTCCAATTAAAATTATTATTATTATTAAAGAAATGAGAAACATGTTGGTTCCATATTTACCTAACAGTACTACTATAAACTTTCCATAAGCATAGGTGAATAGGGGTTTAGATTCCAACTACTACATATATAATTTATTTTAATATATTAAAATATTTATATATATTTGAAATTGAAATAACTAAAAATAATCATGCACAATTAACTTCACATACCAAAAAGGAAAAGGAAAAAGATAACCTTTTTAAATTTTGCAAAAATATGTAATACATTATTGTGAAGGTACATTGCAAACTTTTTCCTTAAATAATAATAAATTTCCTTTCAAAGTGAATACTGCAACATGTCCCTTTCCATATGTTTTCTAAAAAAATAATAAGATATAAAGTTTCAACTTTAGTGTAAATATTCCTTTTAATTAATTTAGGTAAATTCCAATGAAAATGTAATTATTATTATTATTATTTTGTATGAAATTATTATTATTTTGTATAAAGAGAAATTGGCCAAATGGGTTGGTCTTGTATTTTCGTGGCATTAACACTATAAAGGCACAAGTGGATCACTAGATTTGAACCTTGAACCTCTTTGCACATAAAAAAAAATTTCCACAACCATCACCAATCCCTTGAAAACTTCAATAAAAATATAATTATATTTTCTATTTCTAAAAAAAAAATTATAAGAGTAAAATTTTCTATTATTTATTATTTTAAATTTATAAAATATAACTGCTCATTGTTTTCTTTACTATTTAATGGTTTATTTGTTTTTTAGTTCACAAATGATGGGTTATTTTAAATACAGTTGTATAGCTAGCACTCCTACTAAGTTTGATTTAGCTACTAATTTACTTTGTATTGCTATGATTAAATTAGTTTTCATCAAATGTTACTAGTTAAAAAAGTGTTTTCTTTTAGTGTGTCACCTACAAAGCGAGTTGGTTCAAGAACATTCATGCTTCTCATGGGTGGCTTTAAGAAATTGTATCTACAATGTGAGCTTTTTATTATATAACAACTTTATGTGAGCTTTTTCTCTTTTTACAACAATTGTGTCATGGTGTTGATGTATATTTGCCCATGCTTCCCCTCGAAAAATGTGTTTTATAGGAAAAGAAAAACACTCCTACACATAAACTAGAGAGGACACATTATTCAAAAAAATGAAGAGATAAAGCAATTTGTGACCAAATATCTCTACTTAGATGAGATCATTATCAAATACCATAAAAAGTAATTCTACGAAAGAGAGAAACCAATGCAACTTTCCAAAGATAAATGAAAATTAAGAAATATTTTGATAGAGACAAGACTAGAAGAGACACCCTATACACACCACTGCATTAGACACTTTGGTATTGAGGAAAAAAAAAAACTAAATAATTCAAGAAGTTGAAATGATCTTGTGTCTCCTCCTCGAATAGTCGTTAATTCTCACCATTATCCCACAATAATGTTGATGGCCCTCCAAATTAGACACAAATTAAGACACATCTAACTTTTCTTAGGCACATAAAGGCTATATTAAATCTCTCCTACACTTAATAACGTTTTTTTAGCTTTAATATGTTCTTAGGAATGTTTAGAGGTAATTACATATTATGTATTATGTGCCTAATATTATGTAATATCCTCCCCTTAATAATCAATAATAAATAATAAATAATACAAAATAAATAATAATAATAAAAATAATAAATAATAAATCACTTAATAATAAATAATAAAAATAAATCATAAATGTTAAATAATAAATGATATTTAAAAATATACAAGAAAATAAATAAAAATAATAAAAAATAAAAATAGTAATAACTATACTAAAGCTTTGAATAAGAATAAATAGAAATAAAACAAAGAAAACAATAAAAAAATCAGTAAAGCTATCAAAAAGAAGAAAATAAAACAAGAAAGCTAAAAATCAAAAGAAAAGTAAATAAATAAAACAAGAAAGCTAAAAATCAAAGTTGCATGTAGACACATGGAGTGTGTGCATGTGGTTCCCCTTCCAATGTTTCTCTATTTAATAGATGGTGAGGAAGATGAGAGGCATTCCTGCATTCCATCATTCTGAGATTCTATCTTTCATTCTCTTGGGAGAATGGTGTTTTGAGACTTACGAGTCACTGGCAGTACTACGTTGATTGAGGGCTCGGGGGTGGCCAGTTGTAGCAAATTCTTGCGCAATTGACCCTACGGTTGGGTGGAGAGTCGTCCCCAAAACCTTGTTGCGGTAAGCTTACTTCTACCACAAGTAAGCACAGGTAAGCACTATTCATAGTTTAAAGTTAGTTAATTAATTACATGTTTATTTGGCTAGGTAAGTGCCACTCTGATTTACATTTAATGTTAATAAGTTAATTGTATATTTATTTTGGCTGTTACATATTATTTATTTTTGTAGAATATTGATAGAATATGGAGTAAATTATGAATGAGATAATATAGGGACTTGCTCCCTACCACAAGATGGACCAAGATTGGATAATAAATGAACCGAATATCATGGCATTATTGAGAAATTATGGAGCTCCACTGATTGAGAAAATCTAGGAATGTGTTCCGTGTCATCTAATGAATATTCCTAGTGTTGGGAACCAGATCCATTTCTTCAGGGATTTTGGAGGGGAAAGATGTCTCCTTTCAAGTAGAATGCCTCCTCGTCACTTTGTATAGTACCAATTTGAATTGGCCTCTAAGAGCATGTATTTCTTAGTCTTCTTGAGGAGAAAACTTCTTATTTGGTAACTCCACTTTCATTTCTAGCAGGGATGTACTTGGATTGATTCAAATAATGAAGTTTGGTGCCATTTTTAACTTCTAAAGCTTGGTTTCATTCATAGCACTCTGATTTTCCTTGGGTTTGGTCATCCCAGGAGCCTCAGAGCCCTCTTGTACAATTTTTTTATTTCCTTTGAATGTATTTTTCACTTGCATCTCTTATTTCAACATTTACTATTCATGCTTCTTTTGTTTTATGTCATATTGGTTAAAATATTGAAGTGAGTTGTTCTGTAGGTTATTTACAGAGTCACAAGCATGATTCATCCTTAGAACAACTTTGAGAAGTCATATTCATCATTGAGATACTTGGATTGGTTTACTAGTTCACAAACCTAGAATTTATGGAAGTTCTTTGTAGAAAAATAATAGTAATTTTCTGTTATTTTTTTAGAATGTGTTAATGAGCTTCATTTGAGTTTATTCCACTTGTATTAGATCATAAAAACATTCAAGTTAATAACAAAATTTACCCCATAGTATTTTCACTTGATTATATTAAGTATTTGGTAGGTTAACTAGCTCACTAGTTCTTGAATTTCCGACTTTTAGAGTCTAAGTAATTTTTTGCTATTTTTATCACGTATTAACAGGGGTATTTTGGCGTTATTCCACTTGGAATGGAGTCCTAGGTCATCCTACTTATTAACAAATCTAATTTTCATTTGATTTACTTGGCCGTTCAACATGTTATCTCACTCTTGTAGCAAAATAAGGCCTCCTATAGCACCTCCTGTAGCACTCTTGTAGCATGTGTAAACTTGACCAGATTTGCTCCAAAAACTTGGTTTTTGTCCCTTAGCCTTGAATAATGACCCCTAGGCTCCAAAAAAATGATTGAGTAAGACTAAAAACCTCTTAAGACTTGCCTCTTCTCCATAGTAATTCACCTATGTAATTATGGTTAGTGGACAGTTTCCTCACTTGAAGAGCATAATGATGATTTTCATGATTACTTTATGGAGAACCTTATGAATTTTGTTGAAAAAATCTATCTTGAATGCAGTGATTTAAGAATGATTTCATTTTGTTTCATACATTTTAAGCTATGGGTTCCATTTCCAACATTGCTATTTCTATTGCATAGACTAGGCTTCATTTTGATGTACCATTTACACTTTGAAAATATGTTAATGTTTACATTTCTGCAAATAGGATTAACATTTACATTCATGCAAAGTAGGATAGTCTTTCCTTTTTGAAAAAGTAACTAGGATTTCCTCTCCGCAAAAGTAATTAGGTTTCCTTTCTGCAAATAGAGCAACATTTACATTTCTGCAATTAGTTTAGGCTTGGATTTCATGGCATTCACTTCATTTCATCAGATCAATGAAAGAATGACACATTGTATGCTACACATATAATGCTGACACCTCTTAAGTTTGTACAAACCCCGGGTTGACAATTTAATTTGATAGCCTCAGGAGTTGCAACATTCTTGTTGCAATTCTTGGACTCATCAAATACTAAATTAATATTTCAAATGTTGCTCATGTTGCTCCATGTGATCTAAGGAAGTATGTTCACATTAACTACTCCACTACATAGTGAGCTTTCTTTGTGAGATGATGTAAATATTAGAAGAAATGTGATATGCCTTGTCCTTTATTATTAATTATGGAATTGGTCAATTATTGAGTTTACCATTAATCATAATTTATTCATTTTGAAAAGAATAACTCTATTAATGTGTATATCTACAAAATCATTTTTTAATTTCTTATTAAAAAAAAAGATCAACCTGTAAAAATAATTAATAGATAAAAATAATAATATTTTTTTAACTATCTGACTTATCCTTCATAAATCATTCTTATTATACACTAAAATCCTTTACTTTCGAGACATTTTGACAATCTAATTTATCATGTTGTCTATGGTTGGGAATCTCATCGTGCATGTCAACTACTTTGATTTAATTTAGAGAAGTACCTCTTATTTCTAAATCATGATGGTAAGCCAATTGTATTCCTGCAATGACACAATAATGCCAAATGTGTTAATGTTTTGCAGAAGAAAAAGCACTTAAGTCAGTATCAAATTAAATAATGAATTAGTTATTCTAAAATTCAAGAATCACATTTCAATTAATTAATTATAACTCTAGTTTCTTACAAATATTTTCCCAATTTATATTTTTATAATAAATAATACTTAAATGTATATTTTTATTAACTTTATTTGCAAGCAAAGTCCACTATGTAAAACTTGTAGAAAATATGTGTAGGTTAACCCCATAATGCAATATAAATCAAACCAGAATACTATAACCTACTTTTACTATCAATTTGCAGAAGCTTAAAGATTGAGCTGAACAATATAACCAGAAGAAGAAGAATCAATCGCACAACACACATGAAAATACTTTGGGGAAAGCCTTAGCTAAAAACCCCACACTATTGTATTATCATACATGGTGGAAATACATAGGAATTATAATGCTCACAGGAAATCTTGGCTTCTCTCTAGCCTTCCTCTCTGCCCTCCAAGCTCCTATTTCCTTGTGTTGTTCCTTGTGGATGATTCTCTTGTTACTAAGTGGATGATCTCTTCCAAAATTGTGAAATCCTTGACTGCATGCATGAGTTTTCTCCATGAGAAAACACATGCAACTGATAGTACACTGTCCTTGATATTTAACTCAACTAGGTCTTTCTCAGAATAGACATGCATGAGTTTCTGATGAGGGAATCTTTAGTTAACTCGAATAGCACTAATTGAGTGCATGCATGCATGAACTGACTGTTAACTCACCATTAGTTCCTCAAACAGTTTGGAACTAATTTAACTGGACTTAACTCAGTAAACTGAGTTAACTAATTACAACTCAAATATAACTCAATCTTATCTCCTTAATTTAAGGGATAACTCTTGCATGACTTTAGAAAGACTTCTAACTTGAATTTCTCCAACTAATTAAATTAAAATTAATTAATTAATTATTTATAAGTAGCTATTAAGACTAAATTTGATTTTAATTCATAATCTAATTCAGGGACAAATTAAGTTGGAATATTCTTGTTGCCATATTTCAACACTCCCTCTCAACAAGAAAGGGATTATCTACCACCCTGATCCTGTCTCTATGGAACTCGAATTTACACTTTGACAATGCCTTTGTTAAAATGTCAGCGTCTTGCTCCTCTGTCGAAATATACTGCAGCAACATGATCCTCTCGACTTGTGAAAAACCACGGGAAACAAATCTTGCCTGATGCTTCTCCACACTACCATTAGCAGCTTGCTTTACCTTGTAAAGCCAACGGGAACTCACAACTTACTTGTTCTCTGGTCTCAGAACCACGTCCCAAACACTACTACAAACTATGGAGTTATACTCATCCACCATCGCATCAACCCAAATCGACTGCTGCACTGCTTCCTCAAAAGAAGATGGCTCGGTCTCAACACAATCCCCAGCAAGGGCCATGTATCTAGTGTACCTCTCAGGTGACCTCCTCTGTCTGTGCTGAGAAGATGGTGCTTCCACATTCTCTCTCGCATCCTCCAACAATCTGTCAGCTTCTCTTGTGCACTTCCGTCCATCTTTGGAAGACTTTGCTTGAGTGGATGTCTCCTTTCCTGGAACCTCTGCATGTGGCTACTTTGCATTAATCTGAGGCTCCTCCTCCTTAGGAACCAACAGTTCCTCCACAGCCTATAGTTGGAGCTCCCTCTCAAGGGAAACTCACATGACCTTCTTCTCATCAAACTTGAGATCTCTACGAACCACTGTCCTCCGACTGGTAGGCAAGTACACTCGATAGTTGTGAGGTGTATTAGTGTACCCCACAAATATCCCCAACTCTGTTGTTGACTCAAGCTTCTTCCATGCATCATTTTTCACATCGAAATATATCGATGAGCTAAAGATCCTGAAGTGACCCACATCTGGTCTCTTACTGGAGAAAGCTTCCTCTGGTGTCTTCATCCCAAGTATGCGATGCAGACTTCTATTCTGCAAATAGACTGTTGTGTTGCATGCCTTAGCCCACAAGTGAAGTGGTAGGCCTTGGTCATGCAACATTTCCCGTGCTGCCCCTACAATAGTTATGTTCTTCCTCTCAACCACCCCATTCTGCTGTGGGTTATGAGGTGTCGTCAACTCTCGTTTAATTCCTTCTACTGCACAGAAGTCCTTAAACTCTTGAGAGGCATATTGTCCACCATTGTCGCTTCTGAAGGCCTTGATCTTCTTCCCTGACTCTTTCTCGACCAAAGCTTTGAAGTCACAAAACTTTGTGAAAGCTTGGTCCTTCTTCTGCATGAAATAAATCCAGCATTTATGAGAATAGTCATCAATGAAAATCACATAATACCTTTGCTTCACTGTGGATGATGTCGAGAATGGTCCACACACATCAGTATGAACTCGCTCTAAGATAGCCTCTGCTCGACTGTCTCAATCATGAAAGGAAGACTTGGTGTACTTTCCCAAGGTACAACCTCTCCATGTGTCAACTTGCTCAAGTTTACCTTTGGGAAGTCCGTAGATATCTGCTGCATTATCTTCAAAGCTCCATGATGAAAATGGCCCAACCGCCTGTGCCACAACTCACCAATGTCTTGGCTTTGCACCAATTCTGCTTTCGTACTCAATGCTGCACAATCATCTACCTCTAGTTTATAGAGATTCTTCACCTAAATCGCTATCCTCTTGGTCTGACCCATGGCTATGTGTCTTAGGAACGCCTTTCCTTTACTGAAGACAACATTGTATCCTTTGTCCTCCAACATCGCGACTGATACCAAGCTCTTCTTCAGTCCAGGCACATACTTCACATCTATCAAGGTGAGAGGAGCTCCATGGTCCCTCTAAAAAGCAACCGTGCCCACTCCTGAAACACTATACCTTCCGTCGTCACCCATCTCTATGCACATCTTGAGGTATTTCTCCTCCAAGGCACTGAATAACTTTTTATCACCCGTCATGTGGAATGAGGCTCCACTGACAAGATATCAGACACAACCCATCATCGAAGAAACCGTGCATGTGATGAGGGTAAAGTCCATTTCAAACTGAGAGGCTAATGGCTCACATTCTGATCCTTCTAATGATCCCTTCTTGGAGTTCTTCTATGGGCAATTAGTCGCATAATGTCCTATCTCATGACAATTAAAGCATCTCACTTTAGACATGTCACCCTTCTTCCCTCCATGAGAAGAATTTCATTTGGAATGGGACACCTTCCCCTTCCCTTTCCTTGCCTTACTTGCTAAGGCCAGATTTTCTTCATCATCATCCATGGATGAAGAACCATCTCATGCGCTCCTCTTGATCTCCTCCTGCATCAGATCTAACCACAGTCATTCCCAATATGGCAATTTCTCCCTTCCATTCACAGAGTCCTGGTAACTATTTCAACTCTTTGGAAGTCCAAGGAGAGCGAGGCTCACCATATCATCATCGGTAGTAGTTATTCCCACACTACCAAGCTCATCTCTACAGGTGGTTAGCTTGTTTAGATATGTGGAAATAGTATCGTCCTTCTCCATCTTGATTATTCGAAGCTTGTCCTTGAGTGCCAATTTCCTCTGGTCACTACTGTTCTGGTAGAGGTCCTTCAATGTCTTCCACATTGAAAATGGAGTATCCTTCCCATGGAGACTCGAGACAATATGGTGTCGAACTCCCTCAAGGATGATCCATCTCGCCTTTGCCACACACTTCTTCCACTCAGCCAACTCTTGTGCATTAGTTGAAGCTAGCTTTGGGATTTCTTGATCAATGAATTCCTTCAAGCCATTGTCTTATAATACATCCTCCATTCTATCTTTCCATGCTATGTAATTCGAGCTACCTTCCAAGGCATACTTGAATCTCAAGCCATAGAATGCCATTGGCCAACCTTGAAGTATGATATAAATTCGACTGCAACCTTGTTATGCTCTTAACCTGCAAAAGATACCCAAATACAGAATATGTGAAGAAAAATACCCAGAACATAGAATAGTGAGAGTCAATAGCAAATATTTTATTATTCAGAGAGAAATGTTCACTGGCCTCTTCGAGGGGGAAACCTCCAATAGAGCAGAGCTCGATTCAAAAATAAGACACGATGCTCCTTGCAGTGAATCTCTATCCTTTATATATGACTAATACATGCAATACCATGGGTTTTATTAATATCATCTATCTAATACTAGGCCCATTTGCAACTAACTGTGTTCCCGTCATTAATAGCGGGTTAACCACTTACAATTATTAATATGGGCTTTATTGACTCTTTATTATGATGTGATCCCACTACATAAATAAGGGGGTTAGGGTGGGACCCTAACATGCCCTCCCCCTTAAGAATAGCCTTGTCCTCAAGGCTGAAGTTGCAGAAACTACTGAAGAATAGTGGCTGGTTCCCAAGTTGCATCTTCTGGAGAGGTGTCTTTCCACTTGAAGAGGACTTCCCTAATCACTCGGCCACGCAGGGGCCATTCTCGTGTGTCTAGGACCTGTTCCAGTTGGAGCCAGATTGACCCTTCCTCGTCCAATTTAGGTAGACTGGTTTGAATTCTGCAATTGTTCCCAATCACTTTCTTGAGGCATGAGACATGGAAAACTGGATGGATTTTTGTAGTAGGCGGCAAAGCCAGCTTGTATGCTACTTCTCCAATGCACTGAAGTACTTGATATGGTCCGTAGAATTTTGGAGATAGTTTTTGACAACCCTTGTCTTTGAGTGATGTTTGCTTATATGGTTGCATCCTCAAAAACACCTGATCCCCTTCTTGAAATTGGCGCTCTGAGCGATGCTGGTCTACCTGTTGCTTCATGTGGTTTTGAGCTTGATGAAGATACTCTCTAAGATGTGCGAGCATGGTTGAACGGTTTTGTAGAAGTTGATCCACTACTTGTACCTTTGAGCATCCCTTGATATAAGAAGTAGGGGAAGGAGGGAGTTGACCATATACTGCTTCATAGGGAGTCATTTTGGTGGTGGCATGATAGTTGGTGTTATACCACCATTCAGCAAGAGGTAACCACTGTACCCAAAGATGTTGCTTTTCTGAAGTGAAACACCTAAGGTAGGTTTCCAGACATTTGT
>APFE031007870.1:0-38092 GCA_000404065.3 Pinus taeda | reverse complement strand
CCCCTCGAAGAGGCAAGTGAACATTACTCTCTGAATAATAAATTCATTGCTATTCTGTGTTCTGGGTATCTTTTCTTCGCATATTCTGTATTCTGGGTCTCTCTTCTTTGCATATTCTGTATTTGGGTATCATTTGCAGGTTAAGAGCATAACATTAGGCCTCTTAGAGAGCCCTATGACATGCATAGATTATTATTTGACCTCTTGAGAGGCTTATTCTTTAATTTTTGAGTTAGTTTGGTGGGCTTGTCACCAAAAGTTAGATTATTAGAACATCCTTTTATTTTTGGGGCTCATGTAGGCCAAGGAGGCTAATTCAAACTCCTAATTTGTGTATAAATACAAGTGAGACGAGTTCATTTTTTCATCATCACTTTGGATTGGATCTCTTCTCTCTCTTGAGAATTTCACACTTTTTCTAAAGGATGAATTGGAGCTTTATGGATGAATTTTGATGTGTGGATATTGGTCTATCTTATCTTGGAGCTTCTCTTTTGTCAATTGTGGATGGTTGGATATACTTTGTTACATGTAAGTACATGCTTTTAATGTTATTCCTGTTTTACTTTGTCATATACATTGGACTGAGATTTTCACTATTTCTAGGACTAATTGCTGCATGCATTTACTGCTTAAAATTGTGGAATTGTGTCTCTGTTATATCATCTCTCAATGTATGGGCCATGTAGTGTGGAAAAAATCTCCTAGGGGTAATTCTATAAAAGAATTTGACCTTGATAAGCCATATCCTTTGCACATCAAAGTATAAAAACTGCGAGATTGTTTCTCCTTGACCTAGAAGGCTAGCGAAATGGTGTTGAGGTCTCCTTGACTAAGAATCAAGAATCCTACTCATATTTCATCATAGAATCCATTCTCCCATGATTAAGGCACTGATCTACCAAGAGGTGGTCACCAAAAATCACATCCTTTCACCTTCATTCAGGTCCAGCCAGGTTGGGGCACCTAGGGCATCGATTTCCCGATAAGCTAGCCCTCGAAAAAGTTCAATCTCTTAGGGTCTCTTATGCTAGTGTTTCCTCAAGGTCTCCTCCAAATTTGAAGCCATTCTGGCAATGGATTTGGGAGAAAAACCAAGCCTTAACTTCGAGATTAACGTTTCTTTAGCATCCCCAAGGCTAAGTGCCTCATACGATCAAATCAAAACCTTTAAGTGAAATTTCTTTCTTTGATCATTTCCCCACCTTGTCTAGGGTAAGAACATCATTGATTTCCATACTTGTTCCTCCTATGCTAGACTGAGTCCACTTGGTTCCGTGTGGTCCCGTTCCTTTGAGAAGACAATTCTTCAAGAACCATCTGGGATACCAATTACAATAAGTATTTTAGGGATTGGGAAGTTCCTTCATAAGCCATATTGCATAAACCTAACTCTTAAATCCTCCCTTCATTTCCCTAGAAGACATTGCACCTTGCTTAGAAAGTAAGCAAGCCTTATCTTTCTAACTCTTTCAAGAAAGGGACTACTAGGGTCACTCGACATCATTTCATTGACTTATTCTTCGTCAATGGCCATAATACATTGGGTCTCCTCCCAACGGTGAAAGTCTGTAAATAGAAGGAAGCCTTAGTTGAGGTGACAGTGGGCCAAGTCGTCATTTGTTGCCCTTGGCCTAGTATTTCCCCTTTAGGTCCCCTACCAGTTTGAGTGGTAACATGTCAAAAATATCTTGTTCAAATTTGTGGGGCCCTTTCCTTTGATATCGTAACTTGGACTTAAATATTGTAGTTAACATAACAAATCAAATCAAGATTCAACGAATACGTGGATGAAATTAGATTGATATCTACGTGAATGAGATCGGATATTTATTTTCCATAATTGAACATCTCTGCTTTTGGCGATGATAACATTGTCTTGTCCAATCACCTTAACTTTAGATTGTCTTGTCCATTTACAATGCACAACACTGCAAATGGTACAATCTAGCACTGCAAATCCACGATTGGTGGTGGAAATATGATATCGCAATAAGACTTAAGCCTAGAGAACCAATAAAACGTTAAAAAAAATAGAATAAAAAATATATATTTTTTTTCTTTATAATGTTAACCTTACAAATAAACATTCAGTATTTAGTCAAAAAAAAAAAGGTTAATTAATAATCAACAATACATTATACCTCGAGTGGTAAGATAATACAGTAATTTTTTTTTTTACAAACTTAATTTAAAATAAAACAATAAAATGGTTAAAATATGATTCTTTTGATTGGTTTATGTTTTGGTTTTTTAGGTTTTGCTTACATAGATCAGATAGTAATTTAACCATTTAAAATGAGTTTTTAATTTAATATAATTCTTTCGATGGATGTACCATTTGGATGGTACAACTTACACTTAGTAAAAACTATGCCCAAAAATTTCTATATACAAAATTATGGAAAAAAAATTTCCATAGAATAAATCATATGTATGATTTAAACAGTAATAATGCCTACGAAAATCCATGAAAGTCTAATTTACAGGCAGGATGGATGTAGACTTTATGAGAATTAGAGACCAATCCTTGAGCCTTTGGAAAAATAGAATAGGCGACATAAAATTCAAAAGCTGAGATGCCATTCAATTGTGTAAAGTGAAAACCTTTATGAACCGATTGCCTTGTTTTCATTCGGCCGTACCTCATTGATTCTGTCGGTGGCTACAGCTACTAGTTTTTTTTTTTTTTTTTTTTTTTTTTTTTTTCAATTAAATCATTGTGATAGGGAGCTTTCTTTTTTCACTCTTTAAGAGTGAAAAAATTATTTAATGGAATTTGATTGGGAGGCAGGAGATAACATTCCATGGTGTTAATTACCCTGTTATCTAAATTTATTTTCTTAATTGTTACAATTATATGAATCAAATTTTAAAATAATGAATAACTATATTAGCTAAATTGGTGGATCCTCCATCATTAAAGTATTATTGTTATTGAGAAGTGACATGTTCAATTATTTTTACATTTTTGGGGTTAGGCTCAATTTGTTATTGAGAGGCGATATGTTCAATTTTTTGGACATTCTTCGGGTTCGGCTCTATAGTTGAGTCAACAGGACGGTGGATCTACTTGGTGAATCTCTGATCCTTGAAATGAATCCACTGTAAACAGAGAATCACCTCCGTCTTTGGAGTACCTTTGTTATTGAGAAGTGACAGGTTCAATTCTCTCTACATTCTTGGAGTTAGGTTCAATTTGCTATTGACAGGTGACAGGTTCAGTTCAATTTGCTATTGAGAGGTGACAGGTTCAATTCTCTCAGACATTCTTGGAATTAAGCTCTGCCGTTGAGAGTTAGGCTCTATAGTTGAGCCAACAAAACTGTGGACAATGAATCTACCTGATAAATCTCCCATCGGCGAAACAAATCCACTGTAAATAGACAATCACCAGAAAATCACCTCCTTCATTAAAGTACCTTTGCTATTGAAAAGTAACAAATTTACTATTGAAAAGTGACACTGACATTAAGAAGTGACACTGACAGGTTCAATTTACCTAATAAATTTCCTATCCACAAAATGAATCCACTGTAAACCGACCATCACAGGTAAACAGACAATCACCTACTGTGTGAGGAGACACACCGACTGACAGGCCGTGCAAAAAGAGTTGTCACTTTTTTTTTTTTTGGGAGCTTTTACCACTTCAAATTTAATGACTGAAAAATGGAAGATGCAATGTCCATTCCCCATAGTTTCAATAATGGTGGTCCTGGTGGATCTAATGAACAATATATCAATGGTTTCAAGGTCTGTTTTACTTTTTCGTATTGAAATGACTCCATTGAAATAATTTCCACCGTGAACTCACGTTTCCAATCGTGACGTGTACGACTGGCTTTCTTGATTCCTTTCTTTTCCCTCACTGTCCTGGATTTTCACTGAAACTTATAATCGCTTCTCTCTCGTTGAAACACAAATTTCAGAGAAACCCAGGAGATTATCAAGGGACTGTTGGATGAATTGAGTTTGAACGCAGAAAGAAAGAAGGAAATCGCGATGGGTTCGTTTGTAATTATTACAGATGATAAGGGTAGTTCATGCCTGTGCCAATATGCGCTAGTTTTGGGGTTGGGGTTACTGTTGATTCTGTTCTTCCTGTGTCCCCTACCTCGTCCTCCATCTAGAGTACTGGTGCGCAGGCGCACGTGTTGCTGAGGAAAGAGGTAAAAAAACATTCTCCTGCTCTCTTGCTGTGACTTTATTTAAGTGTAATTTGGTTTGGTTAGATGTTTTGGAGTTTTTGGTTGGAAGATGGCCAAAATATTTGTGGGTTAATTTTAATTTTAATGTTTGTTGTTTAAATTGGGTTATAAGGTTTGGTTACATGTTTTGGAGTTTTTGGTTGGAAGATGGTCAAAATATTTGTGCGCTAATTTTATAATGTTTGTTGTTTAAATTGGGTTAGATGTAGTATTCTGAAATTTTTTTGAAATATTTAGTCTATGAAAATTTCGACACAATTTAAATTTATAATTCCAATAAATTTTAAATATATTAATAAACAACCAGTCTCCCTTTCCCATTTAGGCTTTTGAATTTCAAGAATTTCAAGAGAGTTAACCTTTGAGCACCGAACTCATTATATGATGCAGAAGAACTTTCCATTTTTGAAAGATTTTATCAAATTTACTTTTAAAAATTGTTTTTGATTTATTTTTTTTCCAAAGCAAATCCATCTTATTATATCTGGGAAAACTAATGAAATCAAGTCTATAGAACTTTTTAATATAATATGATATTCTGTAAACTTTTTTTTAAAGCGTTGCAGGAAAAATTGATTTGCTAGTGAGTGAAATTTTGAAAAACTGGGCTTCCATGTGATATGCCACAAGCTCTTCCAACTATGCAATTTAGAAAAAAAACTGTACTTTGTCACATGAAATGAAACTTTCTGAAAACAAAGAACTGAAAAATTATAAACTTTCCAAAAGTACACCAATAACCCTGTCTCATATGGAAGCAAACTTTCAAAGCATGCAACAAAATCCATTTTTGACCCTGTTAAAAGGGTACCAAAAATCATTTTCTTGCTAAAAGAGTATTGGGCCATTTCTCATTGTCATGTACATCACCACTCAATGAACTTGTGAAACATACGAAGACTTGGAAGTTACCGCGATCCAAGAAAGATGCACCATCCACCCCATACACTTTTCATCATTAAAGTAAGCACTATAGTCTTATGGAATGGGAATATTTTATTGTTTTCAACCCACTCATTGATTGCTAAAGTATCTTTTACCCATTTTCCTCTGCCACTTAGCCACTCAACCTAATAAAATAATAAAATATGAAATGGCAGAATCTCTTCCTTTTAATGGTTGAACCCCATATACTTTCTAGATTATAATAAAAAATAGATATGCACATAGGAAATCATAGCTACACGAAGTCACTACCATACCTATAATATTTCCTCGTGTATTTGTCATGTCTTGGATCATCATCCATGTAGATATTGATAATTGCTTGATTAGAGACATAAATAACAAACTTGTTGATTCATTCTAAACATTCGTTTAAAAAAAATTTCTATTCAAGTAGACCTTGATGATGAATGGTAATGTTGCATTTTCCTATAACCTATAAGGACCTCATGAAGGGTCAATGGGTGAACCCCAAATCTTTTAGGTCCAAAAGAATATAAATGTATCTTACTAGTTTCTTAAGGATCTCTTTCAAGATGATAGTGGCCCTCATTAGCAGATTGTATGGTGAGGATGATGCCACTAAGTTGACAGAGTGTTGGGTCCCCATGATATATGCAGTCACTCAAATAGGGTCCATCTTCAACTGGGGTGTTATTTTATCAACTTCCATGGGCCAAAACATTTCCAAGGCTAAGCATATTGCCCAAAGAACATATCTTTTGTTTTTAATATCATCATACCTTCCAGACATTACTTATATAGTCAATCATTTCCCTAGGATGGGATGGCCATGTAAATCAAGTGACGCTATGATTCACATTTATTGCTGGAATATATAGGCACACTAATACAAAAATCATTATACATGATTTTACAAACAATTCATATCTCTATTATTCTAGTTGATCTTCTATACATCCACAAAATACATTTTTGAAAAGGCCATGCAAGCCACCGGTGAGAATGGAAATTGGTATGTCATCAATAAAGGGATATGCATTAGAATTTTTGGCACTATCAAAGATCCTATTCTCTTTTGAATTTTGCTCTTGATAATTTGGCATTACAAGAAGTGGCCTATGAAACCTTCATGCATGGGGCCATAGTATCACTTACTAGAGATAATAAATTTATGTCACCTCTAATACCTTTCATTATGGGAAGCTATAGCTTTAAAAATATTAAATAAGTAGTGGTTGAGGCTAACACTTTAACACTTTATCCACTTACCATTTTTATGAATTAAAGGTTAAAAAAGAATGACCCTCTAGATGTGGTCATTTGACATTACTGAGCATACAAGGATATATGGCCTTATTAGAGTAAGTTATAGAAGAATGAAGAAATCTATAGGAGTTCCATGTGCATGGATGACATAATATTTAGAATGGGAAAAAATCCAAAACAAACAAGTAAAAATGAAAAGAGTAGGAAGAAAAGGACTAAATAGAGAGATAGTGAGTAGAAAATGAAATAATTGAAATGGAGGCTAGAGAAGTAGTAGCCAAATTAGAAGCATTAGAGAAGGAGAGATGTGAAAAGAAAGAGAAAAGATTCATTAGGAAAAGAAATGAAAGAGAAAGGAATAATATGAGAGGATTAAAAGGGAAGAAGAAAATAAGAACAAATAGGAAGAGGTGAGAGGCTCATAACCAATGGATATTGGTCTCGTAGAGACTTGATATGGTATTCCTAAGACTATTATGGTAGAAGGACACTTCCCATTAGGGGAACTTATATTAGGAAAATTCACATTTTCCAAGTTAGCATAATTTCCTTCCTCAACTGCTCCATTTTCAACAAGGTCGGAGGGAAAATAGTCAAATAATGACATAAAATGTTGAAGCTACAAGGAGTCCCCATATTCATGGTCACTACTAAAACACCCCTGGTGGATGAATAGAGGATATTTCATCGCCAAAATATCCATAAGGATCACATTTTCAAGGTATCATAATTAATATCATGAACATGGCCAAATAAATGAGGAATACAAGCTGAAATTAGGGAGATTGGGACAAAATGTAGCTCACTACAAAGGCCTAGCTGGACAACTGGGTGGAATTTAAGGCTTCTGTCTTTGAGTTCCAAGATGATCTCAACATAGTCCAACAGAAATGTATAAAAGTATTAAATAGTCCCAACGCATTGCCACTTAGTTCCTCACATATTTATTGAAGATCAAAGATAAATATGTGATATTATATGGAGTCTAGCTTAGCATAGATGAGATTATAAAATGGAAGAATAAAATAAAAAATGTGTCAAAGAATCTATCATACATGATAAATAAAGGAAATCAACTGAATTATGCACCTTTTTCAAATTGCTAGATAACAAGTACAACAACAAAGAGGGATATTAAAACCTCAATAAACAATTGCAAATATATGTGCCTTGTTATGGAGAAAGTCATCGAAATATGCCATCTACTAATATAGGTTGTAGAAGGAATGAGATTAGAGGTAGGAAAGGAAATGGAACACAAAAAGAGAGAAATATAAGAGAGAGTGTAGTAATGTAGTGAAAACTTGACTTCTATTTATAAATAAAATAACAAAATATTGTAGAACAAAAATTGGTGAGATTGGTGTTATCGATCTTTGAAGGGAGAGCCATGGTGACTACACACATTCACAAAAAGCTATTGCAAGAGGCCATAAGAATGAATTTTTAACATAAATAAAGAACCATGGAGGTCCAAAACCATGATCCTATAAGATGAAGATTCAAAAGGTTTGTTGCCCCCAAGGTGGTTTGTTGGTACATCAAGTTCTCAAGGCACAACTTTTGCACACATTGTCTATTTGGGGATTAGATTGTTTGAAGAACTATATGGGGATTACAACTTTTGGCTACTAACTAGGGCATGCCATGAAAACTAATAACCCCCTGAATGGACAAAAAACCTCGTTTAGAGCCTCAAAATGGCCTTGAAAGTGTGGAACCCAAAATACCATAGAGAAACTATTAAGAACATAGAAAATCATTGAGACAATGGAGGAGATGGCTGGCCACTACTATCCATCTAAATCATCCTCCCCCACAGGAAGAAATGTTCTCCATTGCATCAAGTTCCCTCGTCAAATGGGGAAAATTTTGTTGAATTTGGCCCTTGATGAGCCACATGGCTTGGTGAAGAAGATGCCTTGCTTTAACAACCCAATAGAGTTATATGTTCTATGGGTGGGTATCCTTAATCTTGTTTTCCATGATCTAATCCATTATATCATATTTAATGTAGTTGGGATTGAATTGTGTGGGGGTTAATTTCATAGCTGCCTCCAAGGTGTTTAATAGAGGTGGAAAATATGGTTGAAGCATCTCCTCATTAAATACTAGGTGTGACACAAGGGGGAATACTCAATTCAAAATCATTTTCACCCACACCATGTGTGATTGTTTTAAGTCCTTATCAGAGTGCTCCGAGCTTCCTATGAGGGCCTATGAGGCACTCTTTCTGTAAATGCAACCATAAATTATTAATGACTTAACACTTGTGCATAATATGATATTGGTCATGTTGTTGCTTGTACTTTTCCATTGGATTTTTATAACATATCATGAACATGTTTCTAGAGGTGTTGGATTTTTTCCATGAATTTGGCTACACTATCTACCTCAACTTGAGCATGGGAGGACTCTGCTGGGGAATATGTAATGGGAACATTACCTCAACTGCGACTAATGGTTGGAACACTGAGCACACCCGAAAATCATTATGGTCAATAAAGCTATGGAGAGATCTATTATATATATTTCTAACATAGGATTTCGTTTGATGTACATAGATGTTTGCAGTTTTTCACGTGCAAGGTGTACACAATCAACCCGATGACCACTTTTCTTTGTGCATATATTTTGGGACAACATGAAATCAATTTGGTTAGTTTCATATCCATTAGAGTCCATAGGTAGGATCAAAAGGCATCAAGGAACATAATATTCTATCTGAAATAATGGTCCAAGGTAGCACAAAATGAACCCAAAAATTAGCAAATAAAATTTTAGTAATGGCTTTGGTGCTTACATGGTGCTAGAATGGCCATCTTAAAGAATTGATCAACAATCGCAAATATAAAATCATTACCATGCCTGCTGGAGGGTAAACTTGGCATGTAGTCCATGGATATTGACTTTGAGGGTTTGTTTGGGGTAGGTATAAGAGTGTACAACCCCTATGTCTTAATGGTTAGTTTAGCAATGGTAAAGGTAGTGCATGATATGATATACTAGTGGAGATCATATCGAAGCTTTGGCTAGTATAAATACTTCAGAAGTACTACTATTGTCTTCTCCACAGTAAATTTCCCTGCCACCCAATTGTGACAAGAATCCCAAATTAGCTGGCATGCTTGCTTGAAGGAACATGAGGTGGCCCAGGTAGCATAAGAGCACATCCTGTAGGTGGAAGTTTGGAAAATGTTTTCCTACAACCAGTATATAGTATGTAGCGACAACATTAGAGTCATTATTGTATAATTATGGCCACCTAGAGGTTTCATGCCCATTAGAGTTAAGAATTGTGGTTAGCACCAAAACTGGGGGCCAACCAAGCAATTTGTAACATTGTTAGCACTACCCTTATTGTAGTTAATGTTCAAATGGAATTGTTGTAGGCATGTGTACCATTTATAATGGAGGTTATTCTTTAACTTTCCTTGTGTCTACATGAATTGTAGAGGCTTATGATTAGTGTGAATGATTATCTCCTTCCCCATAATATAATGCTTTCACTATCAACATGCCTACGCGATGGAGTACATATAATTTTCATAGGTGGGGCATCTCTTGAAAGTATCAAAGATAATTTCATTGTTATAGGCCACCAAATTTCCTTATTGAGAGACATGTACCAATAGCATAATCGAAGGCATATATCTCAATCTCAAATGGTTGTTACAGGTTTGGTAGGGTGAGGATTGTTGAAGAGTGGAGGTGATGTTTCATATATTTGAATTCTTTATATTGGTATTTGGACTAGGAAAGCTTTTCTTCAACTCCACTCTTGGTCACTTGGCTTAAGGGCCAAGCAATATGAGAGAACCCCAACATGAACCTTTGGTAGAAGTTAACAAGGCCCAAGAGGTTATGGAACATTTTTAGGGTCATTGGGGCTAACCAATCCTAGATGACTTGTATCTTGGATGGGTCCACCCATACCCCATGCTCATCTAGGATGTATGCCAAATACTAAATTCGTTATATGCTAAGTGAGCATTTCTCTAGATTGACATACAAAGTGTGTTGTTGCAAGGTGATTAGGACTTGTTGAATGTGATACAAATGTTATTTCTAGTTTTTATTAAATATTAGGATGCCATCCAAATATACAACCATGAAAGATTTTGTGAACGACCACAGGATATCATCCATCATCCTTAAGAAAATTGTTGGAGAATTAGTCAAGCCAAAGGGCATGGCCAACTACCCAAAAAGGCCTTCTTTAATTTGAAGTTTCTCTTCGATGCATCAATTTTCTTAGTTAGAACTTGGTGTAGCCTAACTTTAAACCAATCTTACTAAAGAATTTAGTACCTTTAAGATTATCAAGAAGATCATCTATATGGGGGATTAGTTATCTATTCTAGACAATGATTTTGTTTAAAGCCATATAATCAATATAGAGTCTCCAAGTCCCATCCTTCTTATATAACATTTTATTTCCTCATTATCAGAGAGAGAGTATCTGTATATTGGGCCATTAGGTAAAGTTGCACCAAGCAGCAAGCCGATTGAGTGTTTGACCTCGCAGCGTAGAGGCAACCCCACAAGAGAAGAAAATATATCTATGTATGCTTCTACAATCTTGTCCACCTACTTCTGCTCTATGAAAATCCCCCGTGTTGAGGTTGTGGTGGTGAAAATGTCCTTCCTTTCACCTTTTGATGAAACCATGAAGAGAAAAAAATGTGTAGTTTGAGAGATTACCTTTTGGTACTATTTTTCTAAGATCAGTTAAATTTCAATTGTTGGACACTACCTCTAGCAACCCCCTAGAGCTAATCCCCTAGAGTAACAATGGCACTACATGGATGGGAATCATAATAAAGATGATGATTCTACATATAAGTTTTTCCTCAATGAACATCACAAAATTTCAGTGGGGAAACTTCACATAGTACCTCATATTTGAAGGATTGATGCCATAAGATAGGTGGTGTTGTTGGATGGCATACATATCTCATCCATATCTCAACTGACCAATGCCAAATAGCTAGGGTGTCAAACTATCAACAAATTCAATCTCTTAACAACCCCAATTGATATCAAGTTCTTCTTGCTAGTGGGATCCCAAGCGGGAGCTCCTTCATCCACATCTATGAATGGAGGAGGTACTCCTTGCCCAAGCTCATTTGACACTACAAGTTGGATCTTTGTGGTTGCTATAAAGCATTGGTTCTGCATCAATAATTTGTTTTCATTTATCATGTTCTGAATCGAAAACTAAGCCATATCCTTCTACATTTTCTTTAAGTTCAACCAACAATAATGGTTTCAAGTTGCAAACATTAGTGTTGTGCAAGGGGATTTTCTAGAATTCACACCACTTTCTAATGTCCTTCTTTAACTTCACATTAATCTTATTTGCTTGCAACTTGGGCTGGTTTTATTGAGGTTTGATCTTTCCTTGTCCCTTCTTGTAAGAGTTAGGGCCACCTTTTCCAATCTTTGTTGTGGCGGATTTATAGACATGAACTCTAGCTTTTTCGTTGGATTCAATTTCTACTCAATTTTAATAACATATCAATAAGAGATTCCCAATGAGGAGATTTCCAATAAATACATCTAAGTTTGGATGTACCTATGTAAGCTACTAAAATACTTCAAAACCACATGTCTCTTAGAGTCTTTGATGCCTAGCTTTGAGCATGAGGTATGGAAAATATTTGTGTTCTAACATTGTCTAATATCTCTCTTGTTGTAGGGTTTTCCATCTCATGTGATGGTCATCATAGTTTCCTATAGGGTAGAATTCCTTCTCGAGGACATCAACAAAAGTGGCACAAATGGGTATTGCATTGAATATCACAAAATCATCTTCATGTGTCTCTTTTGGTAACCTTCCCACCAATCCTTAACACGGGGAAGAGATTTTAGGAGCAAGAAGGTGATCTTCTCATTGTCAGAAAAAATAAAAATGTATAAAGTAAAATCCCTCTAATAGAGTTAACCATTTATCTGAAGCATATATATCTATTTGACCTTCAAACAAAGGCACATCAAAGTTAACTTGTACCTTGAAGGGTGTAAGACCTCTAATATTTCCACTTGTTGAACTTGATCATTGTTGGCAGTCCTCATAGGATTTGGGTGAAATTGTCCATAATTGCATCTCTCTATAAATAAAGTGCTTCATCGAGAAAGAATTTGATATGATCTCCTTCTCCATAATCTCTCTTTTTTTCCACCATGGAATATCCCTTAGGTTTGCAAAATCAATCATTCCGAAGTGAAACTAGCTCGAGACCCAACTCTTTATACCATGACCTTGTTGGGGACTTGCATTGAGAAACAACAAGAAAATTGCTCTAATACCACTGATCTGGGTTGTAAAACAAATGAAATGAAGCGAAGGAAAGGAAAGGGAACGCACACATAGAAATATAACATAGAGAATAATAATATATTGGAAACCCATCTTCCTTTAATAAATAACATAATAAAATAATGTAGACCACAAACTTGATAGAATGGTGGTAGCTATCTCTAAAGGGAGAGAGTTTGCAACAAAATGCATTGTTGGAAAAAAAAAATTGTTGATGTCAAAGACAAGGGGAGACTAGTTATATCCAAGATAAATATTAGAAAATGAAGATCGTGGGAAATATTAGTTTTGGACTTTTGATGCCCCATTTAGATACCCTATATTTGAAAGATTTTTTACTCCAATTAACTAGCTCAAATGGGAGCATAGGAATAAGGAGATATGAAATATTTAGTTAGGATGACCCAACCAAAGTACAAGTAGGCCGACCCAACCAATTTTACAAATTTTCCCTATAAGTGAACATACAAACACTATAAACAAAGGGAATATGAGTTCATTTGTATACAATCCAAGCAAGAAGATATATAAGGTCACAAAAGGAGTTGATAAATATTTTTTTTGGCGATTCTTAGAGTCTAAAGGTGGAAGCAAAAATGTGATTTATGGGGTGAATGAGTCATATTGGATTTTTTCTATAATGTTTCTTCTTGGATTTTTTAAATAGTGAAACTTGGAGGATACATATAGAATATCATCATGTGCTTGTGGTTCGAATTTCAGACTTGGTTTGCTTTAATTTTGAAGATATTCTCTAAGGAAGTTAGGTTTGCTAAATGCCCCTAATTGTTTTTCAAACAAGTTATTTTGCAATTTTGACTATAAATTCTTCATGCATTTTTCAAAACATGAAACTTGGTGGATATAGACAAAAAAAACTGCATGTACTTGTGGTTCAAATTTTAGGCATTGATTTTCCATAATTTCGAAGATATGGTCTACGGAAGTCAAACTTCCTAAATTCTCATCAAATAGGGCAGCTTGGTATTTTCACTATAAATTTTCTTTTGGGATGTTTTAGAACATGAAAAAATTGAGGATGCAATTAGAATATATTCATGTAGATGTGTTCAAATCTCATACCTTCATTTATGATGCTTTCAAAGATATGGTCTAAATAATTTAGTCTTCTTGAATGCTCCTGAAATTTGCTTCAAATAGGTTAACTTAGTATTTTTACTATAACTTATTTTTAAGATTTTTTATATTGTAAAATGTAGAGGAGATAAAGAAAATATCTCAACGAAATACATGGTAGAAATTTTAGAACTAGATTTGGAAATTTTAATACATGGTCTGTTGTTTAATTTTATTCTTAGGAAGAAATCGAATGCAACAAGTTTTGGGAGAAGTAGGCTTGGTGAAGGAGAAAGTAGCAAGTAGACCTAGTAAAGGAAAAGTAACTAACAAACCTAGTCAAGGTAGAAGCAACAAACAAAGTTGGTGAAAGAAGAAGCAAATAACAAACATTGTGAAATAGCAAGAAAACTAAGAAAACTAAGTAGTATAGGGGATTGGTATCTCATGCAGGTTGGTGCTTACAAAGTAGCAGAAGGGAATGGTGTCTCATGTTGTTTGGTGCCTACAAATTAGTATAGGGGATTGGTGTCTCTTGCAGGTTGGTTCCTACAAAACAGTAAGGATATTGGTGCCTTGTGTAGTCTGGTTCCTATAAAGAAACATGGGGGATTGGTTCCTCATGTACTTTGGTGACTATAAAGAAATAGGGGGGATTGGTACCTCATGTAGGTTGGTTCCTATAAAGGAGAAAGGGGGATTGGTGTCTCCTATAGGTTGGTGCCTATAAATAAGTGAAATGGATTGGTGTCTCTTTTATGTTGGTTCTTGCAAATTGATGTAATAGTAGGCTGGTTCTCATAATATCTTTCATATAAAGAAGTTTTGATGTTTTCTCACGTAAGGGTTTCCACAGATACCTTGTGTTAATTGTTTGGTTTATCAAATTGATGTTTAATAATGTTCAAATGTTTAAATAAGTAAAAATTGTCGACATTATAGTGATTCACCCCACCCACCCATCAGAGCATGTCCCTTTAGAAGTAGCCTAACCACTGGAAGGTAAATCTTAAAGGGACAAATGGATAGCAAAGATAGTTCCTTCTCAAATAGAGCCTCTCCCTTTGGTGGAACAAATTAAGCTTTCTTGAAGATAAGAGTGAGGGAATATCTAAAGTATTTTGGTGTTGATGTATGGCTTTTGCGATAAATGACTATAAAGTTCTAGCAATTCCTCCAACATATGAAAATGAAAAGAATATTGTAAATAATTCCAAAATAAGGAATGACATTCTAAGTGGTATTGTAGTTTTCAAACTTGTCAAGGTAACACATTGTGAATATGTAAAAGTAATTTGGAACAAGCTTCAAAGCAACTATGAATGAGATGAAAGGTAAATAGGGCTAATCTTCAAACTCATAGAATGCAATTTGAAAGTTTAATTATGAACGAAGAAGACATTGTATGCTTTTTCCTTCAAGTAGATGAAGTTCTTAACACTATTAGAGGATTGGGTAAAAATATTTAAAAACTATTACTTGTTCCAAAAATTCAAGAATTTTTCCATTGAGGTTTATTCAAAAGGTTTCAACTATTAAAGAAATTAAAGAACTCAAAAAATTGAAGATGGATGAAGTACATGGAATCCTCACTACATATGAGATGAGAACCATAAAAGAGAAGTTAAGATTAAACAAAGAAAACTTCAAAGAATTAAGGAAAAAAAAAGGACCGTAATCATTCCAGATCTGAATCAAATGAAGAAGAATCTTAATTTGTGAGAAAGTTTAAAAGAGGATCTAGAAAATATAAAGGTAAAATACCATTCAAATGTTTTGAGTTTGGTAGAATAAGTAATTATGCTTCTTAATGTATGTTAGGTCCCTATAATACTAGTGTATTCCCTTATTATTATTTTCATTGTACCCCTTATTCTTATTGTTGTTCCCATGTTGTCCCCATATTGTTATTATTGTGACCCACATAAGCCCACTATTGTTATTGTTGTGCCCTTACATTATTATTGTTATGTCAAATTTGATTATATTGTGACCCCTTAGACTCCTATATATAGAAATGAGGTCTTGTCATTTGTATCATCCAAGAATTGTTCGTTTGTGTAACGTAAAGGAGGTTTCCCCCTCGAAGAGGCTACGTTTTAAGTCGTTGATCTATCTATTTATTCTATTTTGTGAGCTGGTTGCATAACAATTGGTATCAGAGGTTTGAATTCTAGGGTTTTGCTGCTTCAAACATGTCATCATGAAATTTTCGCTATAATTTTTTTCTACAAAGCTTCTGAAGCTGAAATTAAAACTCATGTGAGATGAAATCGTGATGAACTTGTGACCAAATTTCAGATCTTTTCTTGCTATATTTTCAGATATATGAACTAAGGAAGTTAGGATTTTTGCAGGGTCCGAATTGGATCGCAAACATGTCACCTTGGGAAAATCATCATAACTTTCTCTCTCAGCATATGATTCAAATTTCATAAGCAGTAACAAAAAGAAGATGGACTCTAGTTTCTTGGGTATCAGTTTAAGAACCTAAGGTTGAAACAGTGACACATGGCATGTTGTACAAGTTAGCTCTATTGAACCAGTCTATAATTAGGTCATCGCGGGAGATTGGGCATAGTTATTTCTTTGGGAATCCAATTGCGATTAGACATGTGGGGTTGGCAAGAAGATCCAGAGGGCTCTCACAAGACTAAATGTATGAACTTGGAGATCTAAAATTAGAGAGTTAAAGGCATTTCAAGATCGAGCTCATACAAAGCGGAAAACAAGAAAAGCTGTGTAGTTTTTTTTAAAATTTGCATAAGCCTTGTTTGAGAAAGTAGTTTGAAGTCATTCAAAGGGTATTGGGAAGCATAATTATCATTCATTAATGACCCAAAGAAAGAAAATGGAAACACGTAATAGTCAACCTGAATTCTCTAGTATGACACATGAAGAAGAGGAAGAAATGCAACATGATATATCAAAATTATGAGACCAAGTGCAACAAATTTCGCTCTCACAAAAAGTAACGGAAGCTAAGATGGATGGTTTAAAGAATGGAATGGAAGATAATATTGATGGCATGGAAGCTAAGATGGATGGTATAGAAGCAAAACTTAAAGGCAACATGGAAGATTTGAAGATAGATTTGACAAAGTTGCTACAAGAAATGCTTACTAATGGCGAAAGGGTAGTAAAGGAAACTCGTGATGAGAAAAAAAGAAATGTTAGTCATGATTTCATAGACTCTAATGTTGGATTGAAGACCCACCATGTTCCAAATATCAATATGAGGAAGTTTGATGGCAAGGATCTTGTAACATGGATACTACAGATAGAGAAATATTTCGATCTCCATAATGTGCAAATCACACAAAAGGCACACATTACAACTTTATATGTGGAACCCAATCAGTTTGTATGATATTGATGGCTTTGCTCTCATAAAAAAAATTTCACTTGGGAAATTTTTATGGAAGAAATGATATCACATTATGAGGATACATAAACTAACACTTTTTTAGCTAATTGATAAATCTCAAACAAAAGGGTTCAATGGTGGAGCACATTGAGGACTTCCAAAAATTGAATATAAGGGTAAAATATATTCCAGAGGAGCATAGGATTGATGTCTTCATAGGGACTTTAAAGGATAACATCCAACATGAGGTTCACCTTTGGGAACTTGATTCATTGGAGAAAGAATTTAGGTTGGCAAGAAAAATTGAAAGAAAAATTATGGTAACAAGGAAGCCTACCACTCACAACTATAAAGATGGAAGTGTTCTTGTCCCTAGCCTTCCACAACATACGAGGTTGACACCACAATAATTGGAAGAAAAAGTAGCAAAAACGCTTTGTTACAGTTGTGATAGAAAATATACTAAAAGTCATAAGTGTGCTGAGAAGAAATTATGTTACATAGATTGGGAAGAGGAGGAAGAAAAGGAACAAGAAACATCAAAAGAAGAGGATACACACTAGGAACAAACCATAGAGAAAGAAGAAATGAATCTGACCATTTATTGTAATGCATTGGTCATAATTACCACTCCTCGAACTATCAAGATAGAAGGACATATCAAGAAGAAAAAGGTAATAGTGTTGATTGATTCGGGCAGTACCCATAATTTTATTCATTGTAAGATAGCCAAGGAATTGAATTGCTTCCTATATCCAACATCAGAGTGTCAAGTGATGGTTGCAATTGGAGGAACCCTAAATTGCTCTGGAAAGTTCCATAATATCAAGCTATCCATGGGAGAATATGTGTTGAATAGTCCAATGCTTTCCATTCCAAAGGGTGGTGATGATGTTGTTCTAGGAGTCCAATGGCTACAATCATTGTGTACGATAAATTTTAATTTTCAAGAAATTTGTTTTCTTGAAATTTTTTTCAGAAGGAAAGGAAATTGAAATGATGGGTATCATAAGGAAACAGGGAAAGATAATCAGCTCTAACAGCATGACAAAGCTTCTAAAGAAAGAACAATGAGGCATAATTACACAATTATGTTCGCTAGAGGTTCCCACATTGGAATCATCTATTTCAACAGATCTCCAAAAAGTCTTGGACAATCATTCTAGGGTATTTGAGACTCCCAAAGGCCTCCCACCTATTCGTGATCATGATCATGCTATTAATTTGATTCCAAGAAGTGTTCCTCCAAACATCAGGCCTTACAGAGTGTTCCTCCAAAAGAGTGAAATTGAATGTATGGTTGCATAAATGCTAGAGATTGATATAGTTCAATCTAGTCAAAGTTCTTTCTCTACTCCAATAGTATTGGTGAATAAGAAGGATAGATCATGGCGCATGTGTTCGGATTATAGGGAGTTCAACAAGCTCACTATTAAAAATAAACTCCCCATTCCTGTCATTGATGAATTATTGGACTAATTGCATGGAGCAATTTACTTCACCAAGTTAGACCTTCGTTCAGGATATCATCAAATCAGAATGAAGACTAAAGACATTCTGAAAACAACATTTAGAACTCATGAGGGTCAATATGAATTTTTGGTCATGCCTTTTGGCCTTACCAATGCACCTTCTACATTTCAAGGTTTGATAAATTCCATTTTCAAACCCTTAGAAAATTTTTGTTAGTATTTTTTGATGGTATACTAATCTACAACAAGTCTTGGAAGGATCATGTTCAACATGTTGACAGAGTGCTCAAACTATTGGAGGAGAAACAATTATATGAAAAAACCTCCAAATGTTTCTTTGGAGTACAAGAGGTGGAATATTTGGGACATATCGTATCTCATGAAGGTGTTAAGGTAGATCGCAGCAAAATTAAAGGAATTAAGGAATGGAAAATCCCCACATCAATAAAGCAACTGCGAGGATTTCTTAGGTTGACAGGGGATTATCGCAAGTTTGTTAGGAATTATGGGAGAATAATAACACCTCTAACAACATTACTAAAGAAGGATGCATTTTCTTGGACTTCAGAAGCAACGAAGCCCTTTGAACATCTTAAAGAGGCAATGTGCCAAGCACTGATCTTAGCTATGCTAGACTTCACAAAAACCTTTATTATGTGATGCTTCAGGAAATGGAAATGGTGTTCTTTTAATGCAAGAACAAAGACCCATTGCTTTCAAAAGTCATCCAACCAAAGGAAAATATTTACACAAAGCTATTTATGAGAAGGATATGTTGGCAATACTACATGCACTTAAGAAATAGCAACCTTATCTAATGGGAAGACAATTCAAGGTAAAAATAGATCATGATAGTCTTAAATACTTTTGAGAACAAAGATTATCTTCAGAAGAGTAGAAAAAATGAGTCACAAAGATGTTGGGTTATGACTTTGAAATCATCTTCAGAAAAGCGAAGAAAAATGTTGTTGCATATGTACTATCAAGAAAGGATGAGGATGTGGAAGCATTGCTTTGTGCCATTTCTATTATCCAACCATATTGGATAAACAAAGCAAGGGATGAATGGAAGAATGATGAAGAAGTGTGAGCACTCATTCAAAATTTGCAACAAGATCCCAATACATCTAATACATTTAGCTAGAAAAATGTTTCGTTATGGTACACAGATCACTTATACCTCTGTAAGAATTCCCAACTCAAAAAAAATTTTCTTAGGGAATTTCACTCATCTCCCTTAGGAGGGAATTCATATTTTTAGAAACTTACCACATGGTTATGAAGAATTTTTTTTGGGATGGCCTTAAATATGATATTCAAAAGTTTGTGGTAGAATGTTTGGTTTGCCAACAAAATAAATTTGAGACAATTAATACCATGGGTCTATTACAGCCTTTATCCATTCCAAGTCAATTTTGGGAGGAGGTTTCAATAGATTTATCACAGGTTTACCCAAGTCCAAAGGAAAGAGTGCCATCATGGTGGTAGTTGATAGACTTACAAAGTATGCACACTTTTGTGCATTATCTCATCCATTTAAAGCCAATACAGTTTCTAATGCATTTATGGAAACAATTCAAAAGCTACATGGAAACCCAAATATTATTGTAAGTGACAAAGATCCTATTTTCACTGGAAACTTTTGGACAAAATTATTTACTTGTTTGGGTACTCAGTTAGCTCATAGCTCATAGCTCATCTTATAATCCTCAATCTGATGGGAAAACTTAGATAGTGAACAAATGTTAGGAAGGATATCTCCATTTTTTGTATCTGATAAATAGATATAATGGGTCAAACAGTTGCCTCTCGCTAAATGGTGGTATAACACTTCCTTCCATACTGCAGCAAAAATGACCCCATTTATGGCGCTTTAGGGATATCATCCACTGTCCATCACATCATATTTAAGATAAAATTCTAAGGTTCAAGCAGTGGAAGATCACATCGAGCATCAACAAAAATTTCTCCAACTCTTAAAGGATAACCTCACTTTGTCACATAATAAAATGAAACAACAGGTAGTTCAACATTGCAACAAAATAAGTTTTGATGTAGGTGACTAGGTATTTCTACAGCTACAACCATACAAACAAATGTCCTTCATGCAAGCTAAGAAGGATAATAAATTATCACCAAAGTATTTTGGTCGGTATAAGGTGTTGCAAAAGATTGATACTATGGCATACAATTTGGAACTTCTCGCATCTTCCCGAGTGCACCCAATTTTCCATGTTTCATGCTTAAATAAGGTTATAGGTGACAAGCTCCCAGTTCAAACAATATTGCTAGAGCTTTACAAGGAAGGGAAAATCATATTGGAACCTGAAGTAGTAAAAGAAACAAGAACTCGATACCTGCGAATTTGATCAATTTCAGAGTATCTCATCAAGTGGAAGAACTTACCCGCTGAAGATTCTACATGGGAGGATGAGAATTTTATACAGAAGCATATAGAACTACTCAAGTATTGAGGATAACACTTTTTTGAAGGAGAGGGGCATGTAAGGTCCCTATAATACTAGTGTATTCCCTTATTATTATTGTCATTGTACCCCTTATTGTTATTGTTGTGCCCATGTTATCCCCATATTATTATTATTGTGCCCCGTAGAAGCCCATTATTGTTATTGTTGTTCCCTTACATTATTATTATTATGTTAGCTCTGATTATATTGTGACCCCTTAGACTCCTATATATAGAAAGGAGGTCTTGTCATTTGTATCATCCAATAATTGTTCATTTGTGTAATGTAAAGGAGGTTGCCCCCTCGAAGAGGCTACGTTTTAAGTTGTTGATCTATCTCCTTCTTCTATTTTGTGAGATGGTTGCATAATAATGTCCATATGCAAAATTGGAAGATAGTGATAGAGGAAATTTTCATAAAATGAGAAGAGAAGATCTCTCAAGAAGAAAAATTTATATTCCAAGGAAGATGGAAACTCATCAAAAGATAATGATGAACATGCATATAATGATGATCAAGAAGAATTATTACTCATGGCCTTGGAGAATCACATATCATATTTAGAAGAAGAAGATATTATTAGTGCCTTGAAAGAAAAAAAAAATTACTTATAAGAAAGAATAAAATGTTGAATGATCTATGATAGAAATATGAAAGGAAAGATCACGATTTTGATGAAGCATCAATTATCCTCCTAAATCCAGAAATAAAAGAGGCCAAGAAAATAGGGGATACACTAATAATTCATTTGAAAGAAATTTAAGGAAAGAAATTGTGAAAAGCTAGAAGAAAAGGTTGTACCCTTAAGAAAGGATATATAGAAGGAAAATGCTCAGTTGAATTGAAACTTAAATTTTGTAAAAGGGAATGAATCATTAGATAACATTATAAATTTCCATAGGTATCCTCTGATTAAAATAAGTCTTGGATATCATGAGATTTTTAAGGGAGAATCAAGCTCAATATCATCAGAAGAGAAATTCAAAAAAGAACCTAAAATCTATGTTAATTTTCTCAAAAGATCTATCAATGAAAACATCGGTAGGAGAGAAGGAGAGGGCCAAAAAAGATTTGATCCTCAAATGAAAGAAAGTGGTACGAGGCAAGGAAGTGGAGACCAACCGAATAAACTTTACTTCCAAGTATCAAAATCTATTTTATGGCTATTGCTTCTCATGTAATAATTTTTGTCATAAGGCAATATATTACAAAGCATATGTAAGAAATGACTATATGAGGAATAGGAGTAGGGGATCATATAATATCTCAGGGAATGGTTGTGTATGCAACAATAATATATGTTTTAATGAGAATGATGTCAAAAATTACAATTCATTTCCCCCCTTATTAGATCATGTTGAATATTTCAAGTGTAATAATTTTGGGCACAAAGCTTATGATTGTAGAAACAATACATTGAGGCCTTCAAATCAAAGAAGAGAAGCATATATTATCATAAATATAAATCAAATAAAAAAGGTATGGAGAAGGAAGCAAGAGGAATGTGTAGAATATGGACTAGCGCTATGTGTCCAAAACAAAGATAGCCAATGGTATATAGATAATGGATGTTCAGGTCATATGACAATAGCTAAAAGAAAATTTCTCTCTAAAAGAAGTCAAAGGAGGTAGTGTCACCCTTGGAAATTAAGATTTAGGAAGGCTAGTTAGGAAAGGAACAATCAATATTGATGATGGTAGGACAAAAACCCAGAATGTTTTTTTGGTTGAAGATCTAGAGCACAATCTACTCAGTGTAAGTCAAGTGATTAATTAAGGGTATGATCTCACTTTCAATTCTAAATGATGTGAAATAAGAAAATAAGGTTTAGGAATATTGGTGACAAATGCAATTAGGTATCCAAACAATATATATATCCTTAATAAATAGAGACATCAAGAGATAGGAACTTTTGAAAGTGAGTTGCACAAGGATAGTCAAATGGAAATTTTGCAAGATATGAATTCGTAGTTGAAACTGAAGTGAATGGTGAAATTCAATTGGTGAGAAAATAAAAAGGAGGAGAGCTTCAAATCAGGAGAATCATTAGTTTAGGGGTAGAAGTTCTTTGATGGTAAAAGAATTAAGTTGTGGAAAAATGGAATCATAAGCCTAGGAGGAGCAGTCACAAAAACAAGAAGTAAAAGGAAGTTCAAGAGTATAGATACAAAAGAGGAAATGAGGAAGAGTTGTAGACATAGAAAATTTTCATACAAAATAAGAGTTACATATAAAGAGAAGAAAAATTTTAGGGGGAGAATCCCCTCACCGTTGATGTCAAGAGGGGAGAAGTTGCATGCACAAGGAAAATTGCAAACATGGGGAGTTCATATATATTATTGCAGAATTTACTAAGGATTGCCATCAATAACAAAGGTGGATATAGTTGGAAATATTTTTTTCTTTGATGTCAAAGATAAGGAGAGGCTGCTTATACCCAATATAAATATTGAAAAATGAATATTGTTAGAAATATTGTTTTAGGACTTTTGATTACCCATTTGGATACCCTAACTTTGAAGGCATTTTTACTCCAATTAACTAACTCCAATGGGAGAATCAGATATAATTTTGGAAATATTATTATGCGACATTTTCAATGGTATATAGATCTCCCTCTAATTCCATAGGATTAAAGAGATATGAAATATTTAGTCAAGATGTTCGCAACCAAAGTACAAGTAGACCAACCCAACCAATTTTACAATCCAGAGCCATAAGTGAATGTAAAAACACTATAAATAAAAGAATATTAGTTCATTTGTATAAGATATAAGCAAGAGGATATATGAGGTTGCAAAAGGAGCTGAAGAATAATTTTTTAGGTGATTCTTGGAGTTTAAAGGTGGAAGAAAACATGTGATTTATTGAGGGAATGAGTCATCTTGGAATTTTCACTACTTTTCTTCTATGATGTTTCAAACTTTGGAACTTGGAGGATACGAATATAAGATCCTCATGAACATATGGTTCCAATTTCATCCATTGGTTTGCTATAATTTTAGAGATATACTCTATGGAAGTTCAGGTTTCTGAATTCCCCATAAATCTTCTTCAAACATATAAGCTTGAGATTTTTGCTATAAATTTTATCCTAGGATGTTTTGAAACATGACACTTGGAGAATATAGATAAAATAACTTCATGTACTTTTGGTTCAAATTTTATACCTTGATTCATGATAAATTCAGAGATATGGTCTAAGGTAGTCAGAAATCCTGAATGCTCCTTAAATAGGTCAGCTTGGAATTTTGGCTATAACTTTTCTCTAGGATGTTTCAAAACATGAAACTCGGTGGATAGAGAGAGAAGGTCTTCATGTACCTATAGTTCAAAGTTTGAACCTTGATTCGCTATAATTTAGGGTATGTGGTCTAAGTAATTTAGGATTCCTAAGTGCTCCTAGATTATTTTTCAAACAAGTCAGTTTGGTATTTTTTTCTATAACTTTCCTTCCAAGATGTTTCAGATTGTGAAATCTAGAGGAGATAGAGAAGCAATCTCAAAGTACACGTGGTATAAACTTTAGAACTAGATTTGAAAAAATTGAATATGTGGCATGTTGTTCAATTTTATTCTTGGGAAGAAGCCAAACACAACAAGTTTCTGGAGAAGTGGACCTGGTGAAAGGAGAAGAAGAAATTAGACTTGTTAAAGGAAAAAAAACTAGCATACCTGTTGAAGGTAGAAGAAGAAACAAAACTTTGTGAAAGCTTAAGTAGCTAATAGAAATTGTGAAGAAGCAAGCAAAATAAGAAAACTAAGTAGAAAGGGGGGTTAGTGTCTCTTGTAGGTTGGTGCCTACAAAGTAACACAGGGGTTGGTCTCCCATGTAGGTTGGTGGCTACAAAGTAGCAGATGTGATTGGTGTCTCCTATAGGTTGGTACCTACAAAACAATAAGGGGGATTGGTGTCTCCTATAGGTTGGTGCCTACAAATAAGCAGAGAGGATTAGTGTCTCATGTAAGTTGATGTCTACAAAGTAGCAAAGGGGATTGGTGTCTCTTGTAGCTTGGTTCCTACAAATTGATGGAATAGTAGGTTGGTGCTTGCAAGATCTTTCATATAAAGAAGTTTTTCTGTTTTCTTCTATAAGACTTTCCACATATATCTTATGTTACTAATTCAATTTATGAGATTGATGTTTTATGATGTTCAAATGTTTAAACAAGTAAAAACTTTCATTCCATTGATTCAACCCCCTGCAAAGCAGTAGAGTGGATTGATATCTCATATGGGTTGGATCCTACAAAGTAGTTTATGGGATTGGTGTGCCCCTTAGGTTGGTGCCTACAAACAAGGAGAGGGGATTGATGTCTCATGTAGGTTGGTGCCTACAAGATATTTCACATAAAGATATTTTTTTTCTTTTCTAATGTAAGGATTTCCACATACATCTTGTACTACTTGCTCATTTTATGATATTGAAATTTTATGATGTTCAAATGTTTAAATAAGTAAAAAATGTCATTATAATGATTCACCCCCTCTCAGTATAATTGTGAATCCAACACACATTAACAAAAATGTATTACAAGATGCCAAAAGAATGGCCTTTTGACATAAATAAAGAATCATGTAGGTCCAAAACTATAACCCTAGAAGATGAAGCACCCAAAATTTTGCAACCCATAAGGTGGTTAGTTAGTACATCAACTTTCCATGAGTGAAACTTTTCCATATAATGTAAATTTCAATTGCATAGTAGTATATTATAAAGAATTTGTTGAGGATTAAAATTTTTAGCTGGGTTAGGGATGCCATGGCAAACACTTGCCCTATGAATGGGAAAAAAGTACATCTTTTAGGGCCTTAAAGTGGCCCCTGAAGTTTGGGACTTGAAAAACCATTAAAAAAAATTGTTAAGAAGATAGAGAACCATTGAGTGAGTGGAAGATGGGGGGTGGCCACTAATATCCACTTGGATCATATACCACCATTGGTAGATATTACTTAGGTCCATGTACAATATTTTGAAAAAACAAGAAGAAGGCATAAAAATTAAAGGGAGTGTAATTGGGATGACTCCCAAAATCACTAAAGAAAATCTAAAAGAATACATTGTTAGCCATTCTAAAGAGATAATTTTAATTAATTCTTTCTTCACTACCTTAAGAATAGAGATGGGGCCCATGCCTAGTGAACTAATATCATATAAATTTGAATTTTAGCAATATAATTTAACATATTTCCTAGGCATTTAATCCTAAAATGAAGTTTGGGATGCCTATGTCCAAGGAAAAAAGTCAATTATAATAATTAATTTGTAAGTAAAATGTAATCTCATATAGCCTCTAGGAAAGAATTAAAGAAAAATAATTTGAAAGGTTATAATTTCCAAAATGGAAGTCAAGAAGTCCCAGTCAATAGTTGCAATCTAAAGTCTTTATAAACCCATGAATGTGTTGTAATGGGAGAATAAACCTTCAATGCCATTTTAAAGAGGAGAAATCAAGTTATGTTGTATATTCTATGAACTTTGTCTTATTCTTTTGCTATTATTAATGCCACTTTAACGCTATATTATTCTATCGTTGACTACGTCACAATGAATTTATGGTTCTTATCCAGTCTTGCTCATCTTGTACATTGCTTTGAGTTGGTAGATAGAAGTTTGTGAATAATGGTGTTCCAATAGACTCTTATACTTTTCACCTATGTTTATGCTTATGTGTTTATGTATTCCTTCAATAGATTTCTATTTTAGAAATATCTACATGAACATATAGCTAATATTTAATCTACTAATTAAGATTTATCCTAGTTAAGATATTTTAAGTTAATTCCATTTACACATAGGATATTAGCGCATTGCATTATTCATTCCATAATCATCTCATCATCTAAATTGATGGTTACTAGGTTGGAATCCAAATGGGTCACCTACCATAAAATGTGTGAATTATAATTGGGAGTTTACATCTAGGGGTATCCCAATGTGTTGAAGGGATTTTCCTTAGGCCCTTGATTTGGTCTATTGCTAATTAAGAAAAAACACATTATGAATCCCCAACTTATAAGAAATTTGCACAACAAAAATACTGAGAAATGAAATTAGTAAAGTACACAAAGATATTGAGCCAAAAGCTCAATTTTTTATTAGTTGATCAATAAAAGAATCACGGGGCTCTCATACCAGGGATCATGTCCTGTCGGATCACTATTACAACTAGAATACATGTGTACAAAATTTTAGGGCTCAATATTAGATCCATTTTGACCATCACTTTCCAAAACAATAATAACATAATACATGAATTACTTGTTAATGTAACCGACCCTTTTTGTCCTCTTGTCCTTGATGTACCTAGATGTCCTTTTTCTCCATCACACAATGATTATGGTCCTTTCTAATTTCTGCCATACCCAGTTGCTAACAATGTGTTTAGTCAATTAAATACACTACATAACCAAATCAAAATCACTTCAACAACTTTCCAGTGAATTAGCCATTCAATTCACTATATTGTTGAGAAATGACAACAAGAAATTGCAGTTTAATTTGTCCTTGAATTAAACTAAGAATTAAAATCAAATTCTATTCTGATAGCAACATGTAAATAGTTAATTAAGTTTAATTAACTTAATTATACTAGGAATTTTGAGTTGGAAATATTTCTTTAGCCATGTATATGTTCTCCCTAAATTTTAGGGGTTTAGGATGAGTTTATTTGAGTTGTAATTAGATAAATGAGTTTGGTTGAGTTATAGACAATTAACTAGTTCTAACTATTTGTGGAACTAGTAGAGGATTAGTAGTGAGTTGGTGCACTAGTGCATCCTCAGTGCTACTCCAGCTAACTGGAGATTCACTCAAGAAAAACTCATGCATGTCAGTTCAGAGAAAGACCTAGTTGAGACTAGAGTGCAGGGACAATGTACTATCAGTTGTAGATTATCTGAGTTGTACAGATCATGCATGAAATTTGAAGATGACCTAGCTTTGGATTGCACAGTTATGGAAGAAGGAATTCCCAATTAAATATGGGTTATTCCTCATAGGAATTGTCAAGGAAATAGGGTCTTAGTAGGCAGCAAATATTGGCGAAGTGTTGGTCAGTGCGGGCTTCTGAGGCAGAGAGTTGATCATACTTGTGCGGAATTGTTCTTGTGAGAACAAGCTTTATATTATCACTCAGATTTCTGATTAATGCAATAGATAGTCGGGTTTTTGAGAAGTGGCTTTCCCCAAAGAAATGATTGTGTTATATGTCTTTGATTATCTTCCTCTTGTCGATTATTGTTTTCATCGATCATTGGTTTTTGTTGTTTAAAGAGTAGAGTAGATTCTTGTCTTGCGTTTTAATACATTACATGAGTTGTGAATCTACAGGAAAATCTACATGGTGTCGAAGCTGAAGACAGTATACTAGAGGAGATTTTGAAGTTTTTAGTTTTGGGTTAGAGGTGAAATTCAAATTTTCAATACATACTTGAGGATCGGAAAATGGATTTCTACGACTTGAGGCTCGAGTATGCCTTGAAAGGCAGATCAAATTATATAGCTTGGAAGGATAGGATGGAGGTTGTGCTGGAGGAAAATAGTCTCAAGAAATTCATTGAGCAAGACATTCCTAATCCAACAACATCATATGCACATAATCTAGCTGAATGGAAGAAGTGTGTGGTGAAGGTGAGGCGGATAATCCTTGAGGGAGTTCGGGACCACATTGTCTCAAGTCTCCATCGGAAGGAAACTCAGTATGCCATGTGGAAAGCATTGACGAACCTATTCCAGAATAGTGACCATAGGAAGTTGGCACTGAAAGAAAAACTTCGAAAAATCAAGATGGAGAAAGTTGAGACCATTCCAAAATACTTGACCAAGTTCAGTGACTTTTGTGATGATCTTGGAAGTGTTGGAATGATCGTTGTCGAAGACAATATGGTGAGCCTATCTCTCCTAGGCCTTCCCAAGGGTTGGAATAACTACCAGGGCCTTATCGATGGGAGGGAGAAGTTGCTAGATTGGGAATGATTATGGTTGGATTTGATGCAGGAGGAGATCAGAAGGAAAGACTGATGATGAGGAAAAAAATTCCTTAACAGGTAAGATAAGGAAAGGGAAAGGGAAGGCTTCCCATTCCAAATTGGATTCTTTCCATGGAGGTAAGAAGAAATACATGATGACATTTAAGTGCTTTCATTGTCACAAGTTGGGCCATTTTGCTACAAATTGTCTGCTTAAGAAGTCCAAGAAGAAGTCCTCAGGAGGAGCAGCAGGTGAGGCTTTGGCCTCTCAATTCGAATTGGACTTTACTCTCATTGCATGCGTGGTGTCATCAATGATGGGTAGTGTATGGTACCTTGATAGTGGAGCTTCATTACACATGAATAGTGACAAGGAGTTGTTCAATGACCTCAAGGAGAAGGATCTCTAGATGTGGATTGAGACGAGTGACAACGAGAGCTATAGTGCTATTGGATTGGGCACGGTTACTTTTTAGAGGGATTAGGGTGCTCCTCTCACCTTGAAGGATTTGATGTATGTGCCCGGGTTGAAGAAGAACTTAGTATCAGTCACCATGCTTGAGGATAGAGGTTATGATGTAATTTTCTCGAAAGGAAAGGAATTCCTTCGACACATAGCCACGGGTCAAGAAAAGAATATAGGGATTCAAGTTAAGAATCTCTATAAGATGGAGGTAGAGGATTGTGCTTCTTTGAGCACAAAAGTAGAGAAGGTGCAGAGCCGAGACATTGGCAACTTGTGGCACAAGCAATTGGGTCACTTTGATCAAGGGGCTTTGAAACTCATGCAATAGATCTCTTCTAGTCTTCCCAAAGGTACACATGAGCAAGTTGATACAAGTAAGGGGTGTACTTTGGGAAAATACACCAAGGCTTCCTTTCACGATAGATACAGTCGAGAAGAAGCGATTCTAGAGTGAGTCCATTCAAATGTGTGTGGACCATTCTTGAAAACATCCACAACCAAACACAGGTATTATGTTATATTTGTTGATGAATTTTCTCGTAAATGTTGGATATTTTCATGCAAAAGAAGGATCAAACTTTCACAAAGTTTTATGAATTTAAAGAATTGGTTGAGAAAGAGTATGGCAAGAAGTTTAAATACCTGAGGAGTGATAACGGTGGTGAGTATGTCTCAAATGAGTTTAAGAACTTCTGTGCAACAGAAGGGATTAAATGAGAGTTGACGGAACCCATAACCCATAGCAGAATGGGGTGGCCGAGAGGAAGAACAAAAGCATTGTAGGGGAAACATGGACGATGTTGCATGATCAGGGCCTACCACTATAGTTGTGGGTTGAGGCATGAAACACAACAGTTTATTTGCAGAACCATAACCTGCATCAGATTCTTGGGATGAAGACACCAAAGGAGGCTTCTTCCAGTAAGAGACTAGATGTTGGTCACTTTAGGATTTTTGGGTCATGGATATACTGCCATGTGACCAAATATGCACAGAAGAAGCTTGAGCCAACAACATAGTTGGGGATATTTTTGGGGTACATTGATACACCTCACAATTCTCAAGTGTACTTGTTGACCAACAAGATGACAATGGTTTGTAGGGATGTTAGATTCGATGAGGAGAAGGCCATGCAAGTTTCCCTTGAGAGGGAACTTGAACTACATACGATTGAGGAGATTTTAGCTCCTAAGGTTAAGGAGCCTCAGATTGATGAGGAGAAGCCACATGCAGAGGATTCGAGAGTGAGACATCCACTCAGGTAGAGTATTCTAGAGATGGGAGAAAGCACACCAGAGAGGCTGACAGGTTATTGCATTATGCATGGGAGAATGTGGGAGCACCCACATCTCAACGTAGGCAGAGGAGGTCACCTAGGAGGTACACTGGATACATGTCTCTTATGAGCAGATGTCTTGAGACAGAGCCATCTTCCTTTCAGGAGGCAGTGCAGCAACCAGTTTGGGTTGATGCCATGGTGCAGGAGTATGACCCCATAGTTCATAACGGTTTTTGGGATGTGGTCCCGAGACCGGAGGAAAAGTCAGTAGTGAGCTCCCGATGGCTTTACAAGGTAAAGCAAGCTGCAAATGGTAGTGTGGAGAAGCATAAGGCCAGGATTGTCTCCCATGGATTTTCATAGGTAGAGGGGATTAACTATGATGAGACCTTAACTGTTGTTGCAGGGTACTCATCGATGATATCTATATTGGCACTACCAACACAGATGGGTTGGAAGAAATATCAAATGGATGTAAAGACAACCTTCCTTAATGGAACGACTGAGGAAGAGGTGTACATAGAGTAGCCTGAAGGTTTTGAGACCTTCGATCGTGAGTCACATGTGTGTTGGCTCAAGAGAGTATTGTATGGGTTGAAGTAAGCACCCTGTGCTTGGTACACTAGGATCGATAACTACTTCACCAGGTTGGGCTTTACCAAGAGTGAAGCAGATGTGAACCTGTACCACATAGTGGTGGAAGATAAATTGATGATCATTGTGTTGTATGTCGACGATTTGATTTTGACAGGTGATGACCAGTTGATCAAGTCTTGCAAGGAGGACCTTGCAAGAGAGTTTGAGATGAAGGACATTGGGCTCATTCATTACTTTCTAGGCATGGAATTATGGCTGGGTGACGGGGAATTTTTTGTGTCTCAAGGAAAGTATGCCAATTTGATACTCAGGAGGTTCGACATGGAGAGAAGCAAACCCATGGAGACTCCTCTAGCAAGTAACTGGAGGAAGGAGGATGCCACTTCAGGGGAAGTAGTGGAAGCTATTGTTTACAATCAGCTTGTGGGTTCACTCATGTATTTGGTGAACACATGACTAGATATGTGCAATGCAGTTGCACAACTTAGTCAAGTGATGGTTAGGTCTACCAAGTTGTATTGGAAGGCAAGAAAGAATGTGTTGAGATACCTCAAGGGAACTACTTAGTATGGATTGTGGTACATATAGAAAAAGGGAGTGAAGCTTCAAGGCTTCATCGATGCAGATTGGGTAGGGAGTCCATCCGACAGAAAGAGCACATCAGAAGGGATCTTCAGTATTGGGTCAACATCAGTTTCTTAGTACAATAGGAAAGATAGATCAGTTGCACTCAGTTCGGCAGAGGCAAAGTACACCCATGCAAGTTTGGAAACATGTGAGTTCATCTGAATGAGGAAGATTTTGGTTGGTTTGTTTGGTCAGAAGATGGATCCAACTGTGATTTTCTGCGATAATCAAAGTTGTATCAAACTATCTGAAAATCTAGTTTTTAATGATTGGTCAAAGCATATTGATATCCAATATCATCATCTTCGATATTGTGTATTGAGGCGGATTATGTTGTTGGAGTACATTCTCATGGAGGAGCAAGATGATGACATTTTGAAAAAGGCATTGTCAATATGTAAATTCGAGTTTCACAGAGACAGGATCGATTTAGTGGATAATCCCTTTCTTGTTGAGAAGGAGTGTTTAGAAATGGCAACAAGAAATTCTAGTTCAATTTGTTCTTGAATTAAACTGAGAATTAAAATCAAATTCTATTCTCGCGGCAACTTGTAAATAGCTAATTAAGTTTAATTAACATAATTAGATTAGAAATTTCAAGTTGGAAGTCTTTTTGTAGTAATGTATATGTTCTCCCAAAATTTTAGGGGTCTAGGATGAGTTTATTTGAGTTGTAATAAGATAACTCAATTTGACTGAGTTATAGACAGTTAAACTAGTTCTAATTGATTGCGGAACTAGTAGAGGATTAGTAGTGAGTTAGTGCACTAGTGCATCTTGAGTGCTATTCCAGCTAACTGGAGACTCACTCAAGAGAAACTCATGCATTTCAATTCAGAGAAAGACCTAGTTGAGACTAGAGTGCCGGGACAATGTACTATCAATTGTAGAATGATTCGAGTTGTATAGTTCATGCATGCAATTAGAAGAGGACTTAGTTTTGAATTGCGCAGTTATGGAACAAGGAGTTCCCAATTAAATATGGGCCATTCCTCATAGGAATTGCACAAGGAAATAGGGGTTCAACAGACAACAAAAATTGGTTAAATTTTGGCTCGTGCAGGTTTGTGAGGCAGAAAGTTGATCATACTTGCATGGAATTGTTCTTGTGAGAACAAGCTTTGTATTATCACTCATATTTCTAATTAATGAAATAGATAGTAGGGGTTTTGTGTAGTGTCTTTCCCCAGAGAAAAAATTGTTTTATGTGTCTTTGATTATCTACCTCTTGTCAATTATTGTTTTCATCAATCATTGGTTTCTGACGTTTAAATAGTAGAGTAGATTATTGTCTTGTGTTTTAGTATGTTTCATGAGTTGTGAATGTACAGGAAAATCTACATATATATTGACCCTTATAATATCAACAACTGATAATGGACATTGTCCTTCAAAACCACTGCATAATCTTCCCTCAAACTTTGTTGTCCAAAGCTCCTATTCTGGGCATGGTTCAAAAATTACACCTTTGCAATCTACAATAAAACAATATCCCTTATGACCTTTAGTGGCCTCTACTTAGGCTCAAGGCTTGTCGACCCTATGCCATTATCCTCCATAGGCCTCTCGACCTTTATTCCTATGTTTGTGGCTTCTTTAATCTAGTTATGACCCTCCCTTTCTTTTATGTATGGTTTTGAGGTCCTGTGGCCCTTTTCCAACCACTCTACTACAGAAAACTAGGGCGTCGTCCCTCTCTCAATACACAAAAGAACATCAACCTAGTAGCCTTTATCCACCAATAAACATACATGATCCATGATTGTCACTTCTAACATAGACCCATCATGTCTAGCAGACAAACACATAAGGATATTTGGCCTCCCTCACAAGACATAAATTTGTCCTTCCTCAGAAACAGGACTTCTTCACTAGGGCTATTGTTTATCATAATATGAATTGCGTTTTTCTTGTTCATGGAAACCCTCAAAACTACCCTTGACCCTTCCTTAACATATCTTTTCACACTAGATGAGGAACTTGAAATCCTTCAAAGGTTATGGAAACATGGATGACTCTTCTTCATAAGCCTAGGCCAAGCCTTAAACCAAGCTTGGAGTTGCTCTCCAACCCTCCAAGATCTCGATTGTTAGGCCCCTATAATACTAGTGATTCCCCCATTACTATTGTCACTGTATCCCTTATTGTTATTATTGTGCCCCTATTGTCCCCATATTGTTATTAGTATGCCCCATAGAAACTCACTATTGTTATTTTTGTGCCCTTATGTTATTACTGTTATGCCGGCTTGATTATATTGTGACCCCTTTGACTCCTATTTATAGAAGGGAGGTTTAGTCATTTGTATAATCCAAGAATTGTTCATTTGTGTAATTCAAAGGAGGTTTACCCCTCGAAGAGACTAATTTCTAAGGCGTTCATCTATCTTTTCTATCTTTTTGTGAGCTGGTTTCATAACATTTGGTATCAGAGCTTTGGTAGCTTATCCCTAAGAAGAGATGTGATGGCTACATGCATTTTGAATTGTGTTACAATAAGGCTCAGAGGCCTATTTTATTATTGAAAAAAAATGGAAAACCCTAAGCATCCAAAAACCAACCCTAGGAGATGAAGCACCAAAAGTTTGTGGGCACTGTTGGGGTTATTCGTTACATCAAATTCTTGGGGTCATAACTTTGGCATATGATCTTCATTTGACAAGTATAATACCTCATTAGAAAGATCTATCTGAAGACAAAAAATTTCAATTGCATAACCGTTGTTGTTGAGGACCTTGAAACGACTTTGTAAGTTTAGGACCCAAAAAACTACCCAAAATAGTAAATTGTGATATAATTAAGGGAAATTAAAGATAAAATGTTAGGGGTCCAAGTGGAATAGGCGGGTGGTCGCCATTATCCACTTGGATCACATGCATATGCAATAAACAATAATTAAGAGATCTAGAAATCTCATAGTGTAGATTCTAGATTTTCTAATATATTTGAGTAGATATGTTGTGATGAATTGTCTAACGGAATATCCATGTCAGTTTACAGATCATTTTATTGGCACCTTCTAAGCATAATGTACTATCCATATGGTAGCTACCATGTAACAAGGATGATATGTAATGTATCACATGGTATATGCCACACAACCACTTATTGGTGCGACACATTACACATCAAATTTCTATTAAAGTGGCACCTACCACATGGAAACCACATGAAAACACATATCACTTGAATATCAATTATGTGATAGGGTATCATTGAACAAACATTAAATGGTGGAAATGTTTGGTTACTAGGAACATTATAGTCATGTAGATAATTACCTACATATCAATATCATGTTGCACTAATATTGATTTTTTTACTACCAAAAAACTATCAACTAATTTTTTTTCTCCAAAATAAATATTGTACTTCTATTTATATAAATAAAAATATATTTTTTCATTACTTAAAAGATATAACTTCATAATTTTGAAGAAAAAATCTCATATCAAAAAGTAGCTAATCTCAACTTCTTAACTATTAAAAAAAGATAACAATCACATAAATCTCCTAAAGAAATCCAAATCATAATAATCTCCAAAATAGCCTAATCATTTATAACCCTACTTTAGAATAATAAAAACTAAGTTGACTTCCATCTTCTTTTGATCTTAAAAAAAACCAAGAGAAACCACATTTGAGAGTATGAAACGTCAATTTTCTTCAATTTTTTTCTTTTATATTATAAATTTAGTGCATAATATCATTTCTCACTTTAATGGGATAACAAGAATCCATTTATTTATTACATCAGATAAATTTATTATTTTAAATCAAATCAATTAAAATCCTTTCACTTCATGTTTTTTTCTTTTATATTATGATAAACTTATTGCATAAAATATAATGGCTTATGATATCAGAATATATAAAGGCCAAAGCACATTAGATAACCTTGAAAATATAAAACAATAATAGCAAATATCCGCGAACCCTCATGCCTATGATGTCATTCTGTAAATTTTCAATATATATATATATATATATACTTGAAAATGATTGCACCTTCAAAAAAAAGTGAGATTATATAATTTCCTATAAATGTGTAAATAATAATAAAAAAGAGAACAAGAATTATTATGAAAAACAAAATAAAAGTTTTCATTTTTATTTATTAAAATAATAATGAAAAAAACATAAAAATTATAATGAAAAAAAAAATAGTTTTAATTATTAAATTAATAGTTATATAAATATAAGTTTAATTTTTATTTTTTTTTATAAATTGAAATTGTATTATACATTTGATTAAATTTAAATAAAAATAAATTTATATTAATTAAAAAATATATAATTATATTATTAAAATTTTGTTATACATGTTAGATTTTTAAAATTTAAAATTAAAAGAATACATAATATATACTAAGAAAAAAAAATTGATTTGAAAAAAAATTATATGAAATTCTATATATGTGATAATGGGTACAATGTATACTCAATATTTTAAAAATTTTCTATATAGCAAAGCATCAATTAACAATATCAATATCTCTTTCTCTATGTTTTTAATTAAGTATTAATATTCCTTTAAAATGCCTATTTCCACAAATACACATACAAATATACCTCAGGTTTAATATTCCACATACAAATATAACTCGGGTTTAATATTCCTCGAAATGTCCCACCTTCCATGTAACAATGATAAAGCTAGTGACACAAAAGGTTTCAACCATATATATGAAACCTTATTTTAAATTACTTAAAAATATACACTTTAATTTTTATTTATTTATTTCTTTCTTATTGGTTCAAAATATAATTTATTTTGGAACATTTTAAATTTGTAATTTTTTTTTTAATACCAAAAATCTGAACACCAATTTCATTGTGATATTTTCAGTAAATTAATATTAATTTATTATAGAACTCACCAAACTGATTATTATTATTATTTTATAAAATTATTTGTTAAATTAAGTTATGCATGAATGAAATAACAGTTAATGTAAATATTGTATTTTTACATGTTAAGTAGTTAGGATTGACAATTACCTGTCTCTAACTAATTTCTTGAAGATTTATTTAGGAAAGATCAAGAGGATAGGGGTATCTGAGATCAAGGAAGAAAAAAGAGGAAAAAGATTGAAAAGAAGAAGTTGTGCTAAAGTGTTAGGTAGATTTCCAGAGCTAAGTTTGGTTTGGACAAGATAGTTGTTTTATGAGAGATATAGTCTCAAAGATAGTTCTTGTGTGCAAGGAACAACTCAGGGGGGAGACAGCGCGCCAAGGCGATCTCACGGCTAGGAGGAAAAGAGCAACAAAGGCCAAGTTCTGGTAGTAGACCCTTGCTTGAAATTCGGCATTATACAGTTAAGTAAACTCATGGATTGAATAGGTATAATGATTGCTCAGAAAAGTAAAGTGTTGGGTGTAGGAATTACACTTAAGAAAACTCCTCAATGTTGAGATTGCAACAAGATGATGGAGCTTAGTGAAAAGAGTCGCCTTCACTAAGTGGGCCCGCAGCCTATTTTTGGCGCAAGTCTATTTTTAGACATATGGATCATGTCTATGGATTGCAGGTTGTTGTTTATGGATGATTGGTCAAATTGGGAAAAATAGATGGACTTCTATTTTTAGATCACAGCGGAGTGAATGCTCAGTCTAAATATAGAACAATCAAATATTATTAGCTCATAATAATATTTAGACTATAAACTTTGTCTTATTCTCTTGGAGCACTTCAGGATGAGCTACGGATGTGGTACATGCAGATCCCAGAAAGAAATACGTGGTTACCTATGGGATGACTAATATTTGCATGCAGGACTTCAGTTAGAACTCAAGTGAGTTGAGTTTAGTGGACTGGAGGTGCAGTTGATGGAGTTGTGTTCAGTTTAGCTTTGTTAAACTGGTTGTATTTAGTCTAACAGGCAAATAGACTAGAGATGAGTTGGGTGAATTAGTTATTAATTAATTCACAAAGTTATTAACTCATAATACAACTAATGAATACATCAGTTAACTCAGTTGCATGTCAGTGCATGTTCAGTTCAACAGGGACAGGTGTTAGAGAATCAGATTGCTATCAGTTGTGCCTATAGTTGTGC